>JASPKZ010009652.1:35000-83428 GCA_030220185.1 Diploptera punctata | reverse complement strand
TTACAATGTCGGCACATTCCTTATCAAACCATTTCTTGTTTTTTATTTAATTAGCTAATGCTTTCCGATGCTGACAATTTAATAATATCTCTTATAGCCTCCCATTCTTTATTTATATCAGTTTCTTCTTCGTTTACCACATTGTCATATGAAGGTTCCAGTACTTCAAATCTATTAGCAATTTTGATTTGGTATTAATGCCGTATTTAATCATTTTTTAAGTTTTTTTAGTTCAAAATTTTCAGAATCATCTTTAGCGTTTGTTCCTCTCATAAGCGATAGCCGTTGTCTGATTTTCACCGTGACCAGATGATGATCCGAATTGAAGTCTGTCCCTCTTACTGATCTAACATCGATGATGCTACTGTGCCAGCGTCTGTCCACTAATACATGATCTGTCTGATTCCGAGTTTGTCCATCTGGAGATGTCCAGGTGTATTTGTGAATATCCTTATGCTGAAATGTTGTGCTCTTAACAATGAGATTCTTTGATGTGGCGAAGGTGACTAATCTAATGCATTGTCGTTACTATCTTCATGAAGACTGAATTTGCCTATTGTTGGTTTGAATATATCTTCCCGCCTCACTTTTGCATTAAAATCACATAAGACAATTTTCATATGATATCGTGAAAGGCTATCAAATAAGCATTCTAATTCTTCATAGAACTCATCGTTGATCTTGTCATCTTTATCATCTGTGGGGGTATGTACATTTACGATTATAAAACCATGTCGTTTACCCTTTAGAATTATGTATGATATCTAATCACTGACAAACTTAATATCTCAGATAGCAGACAGGATCCTCCTTCTGACTAAAAAGCCTGTTCCAAATACAGCCCTTCCTGATTCTGACTACCCTCTCCTGGCCACCTAACTTCCTGTAAGACGACAATATCCAAGGGTGATTTATCTAATTCCCGCGTTAATATCTCTAGTGCCCGCTATTGTATAAAGTCCTAACATTCCATGTTCCTAGGAACAATTCCCTGTGTTTAAGCCTTTGGCATGGGTTCCCTGAAGTAGTCCCGCCGGAAAACCGAAGAGGGGACTATCTGACCTTCGGAAAATTTTACTCAAGTGGAACCCTTGTCCGCATTTCTTGACGGTTGTATTTTTACGGTGAAAGATCGTCACTCTTTCGACCAAGGTACTTTTTTTCCGTCTAGCTTATCACCTTCGACCAGTCTGGCATGGGTAACCCTACCGCCGGCATAGCTCTCGGGACCATTTAAGCACGCAAAGCCACTCCACCACGACAAGGTAAAGATACCATGGAGGGACTCATACATACATGTATGTAGCAGATGTGTCCAACCCGCGGACCTCGATCCCATTGCATGCGGTCCGCAATGATATTTGCTCTATCACACTGTGTTTGGCCCGCAGCGATATTTGTAAGTTATAGTCTAATATCTTTTATGAAATAAGTAATTCTATTTGGTATAAGATAAACTTGAAAGATCAAGACTTTTTCTGTTTTCAACACATGTGTTTGCCAAAGTTCATGCTCCTCATCCACTTACTCAGAACACGGAGAAATCACATCCGTTTTAAGAAACATCCAGCCCACGTTTTATATATGATCCCCGCTACCGCCATCGCTTTGAAGTCTCCCTGTATTTTTGACCGCGCGGTTACCATTTTCAAAGGTGAGTGTGAGCCAGATGTTTCATTATCGTTAATTTTTTGTACATTTCAAGTTAGTTTCCAGTTTGCATTTGTTCGCTCACATTGTAGCGTCAGTGTCAGTGAGAGGTTTGAAGAATATAATTAATTCTGTGAGTTTTAAAAGTGTTAATTATAGCTTCTAAGTGTAGCGGCAAGAAAAGAAAAATTTCAGACGAAGGTAGATCATTTCAAATAAAGTGTACAAATTAGTACTTTTTTAAATAAATAAACAACAAAGCAGTGTGTTTAATTTGCAGTGAAACCGTTTCAGTGATTAAGGAGTATAGCATAAAGCGACATTACGAGACAAAACATGCGACTTCATATGATAAATTTGAGGGTCAATTTCGTGAAGACAAGGTATCCGAACTTGAAATTAAACTTTCAGGACAGCAGTTAATTTTAAAGAATGTGACACTTCAAACTGAATCCCTGGTAAAAGCGAGTTACGCAGTAGCAGAAATTATTGCAAAAACATTAAACCATTTTGAGATGGTGATGTTGGTAAAGGGTGCATTGAGAGTGTTGCTGATATATGCCCTGACAAAAAAGCGCAGTTTGCAAAATTAAGTTGTCGCAACACACTTTAGCTTGCCGTATTGACAAGTTAGGGTCCGATATAGAGAGAACTTTAAAATACCGAGCCAAAAATTTCCAGTTCTATTCTCTGGCACTCGATGAGAGTAGTGAAGCTACCGATACCGCCCAATTAGCAATTTTCTTAAGGGGAGTTGATAAAGATTTTAATATTACAGAAGAATTAGCTGCTCTTGTCCCTCTTAAAGGCACCACTAAAGCCAATGATTTAATGGGGGGGGGTGTTACCGAGACCTTGAATAGGCTTGGATTGAAATATACAAATCTATCTTGTGTAACAACAGACGAAGCTCCTGCATTTGCAGGAAAACGAGAAGGGTTAGTTAAATTACTGCAAGCAGAGGCAGCTAAAGTAGGAAACATTTTGTAATGCAATATCACTGCTTAATACACCAAGAGAACTTCTGCGATAAATCCCTAAATTTTGATACGGCAGTGTTTTGAAAGTCTTTGTAAACGTAGTGAATTTCACTCGTTCACATGGTTAGCGACAAAGAAAATTTCAAAATGTCTTACAAAATCGCGATTCAGAATTAGGTAGAAGATATTTATTATTATACTTAAATAAGATGGCTGAGCCGTGGCAAAATGTTGAAGCGAGTGTTTGATCTCAAAAACGAAATACAAACATTTATGGAGGAGAAGGGCAAAGCTATTGTTGAATTTAAAGACGCAGAATGGATGCGTGATTTTACCTTTGTGGTAGATATAACAACACAATTGAACAAACTTAATTCACGTCTCCGAGATAAAGACCAATTAATCACTACTATGTTTGATCACGTGAAGGCCTTTGAAACAAAATTGCGACTTTGGGAATCACAAATAAAAAACAACTTTGAGCATCTCCAAACCCTACAAAAGTGTAATAATTAATATTCTCAACAGTACACAGAAATTATATCAGAATTAAGAAACTAATTCTGCTTTAGATTTCAAGACTTCAAGGAGAGTGTTATAAGTTTCAATATGTTTTCTTCCCCTTTCTCCATTAAAACAGTCGAGGTCCCCGCGGATCTGCAAATGGAGTGCGTTGGCCTAAAGAATAAGTTTAACAATGTCTCCTTACTACAATTCTATCGCGACTACTTTCTCAGAGAAAAAAATATCCAGGCATTAACAGACATGCACTTCGTTTTGCATCACTTATCGGTAGCACATACACATGTGAACAAGCGTTCTCCAGGATGAAATATGTGAAATGCGCAACGAGAACGCGAATCACCGACAGTCATCTGCAGAGTTCGCTTCGAGTTGCTAAATCATCAAGCCAGGTATCGGATGCCTTGTTCGTGAAAAGCAGTGCCAGGTGTCGCATTGACAGGTAAAAAGTTAGTTATATTAAGATAACAAAGTTATTTAAATTTTAAACTAAAATTTATATTCATCCATAGTGATTCTACCCGAGGGCAGATCTTTCATTGCAATCATAGTATTTTCATGCTATGCTTTGCAGCTTTACTAGGGAATTATAAATGTGGTAGCTTCCCGTTGCTTTCCACACCGGTGTAGTTTAATGATGTTAATGATAAGGAGGATGATGATGGCCGGATGATTTTCAGGGACCGTTGGGTCCTAAGCTTCCTGATATTTGTCTTACAGGTGAGGAAAAATCCCGAAAAATCCCATACCTAGGAGCCTGTCCCGACCGGGAATCGAAGCCAGGCCCGCTGCGTGACAAGGCAGCACGCTACTTCGAGACCACAGCGATGGACCAAAATTGATATTAAACGTACTTTATTTACATTGTTAAATTTAGATTTTAGATTAAAAATAATTAATTAATTTTAAAAATAACTACTAGTATATGATTAATATTTTAATAAAAATAACGTAACAGTATTCTAGCTATTTTATATTAAAATTAATTGGTTTATCTTACGTCCTATTTAACACGGTAAAAAAATTGGATCATGCGGCCCGCATATCAATTCACCTTATCAGGTTAACACACCTGATATATAGGATATATATATATATATATATATATATATATTTCTTCTTCTTCGTCACGGTTTAGGCTTATTTTCTAGCCTCTTCAAGCTCCAAATTGCTGTTGTTTCATTTTTTTTTCTTTGGTCTTCCCAAACTTATTTTCCACGAGCTGAATAGTTTTTCTGTATTTCACTATTGTTGTAGGCCTATTTAATTCCTCTAATTTTATTGTCTGATTTCTGTGTTGTGTTTTTATCTGTTCTTTGCTATCCTGCTATTGGTATTAGAAATTTCATTTCAGCAGCTTGTATTCTGGCAGATTATTGTGTTGTCACAACTATGTTTCGGATCCATAAGTAATAATAGGAACTGCCATTGTCTTGTATAATTTCACTATACAGTCTTTCCTGGCTCTATTTTTCAAAGTTCTTTTTAGTGTTCCTGTTATATAATTAAACTTATTTAGATTGTTATATACATATACCAATAGAACAAGTGGTAGGATATAACTTCCTACGTTGCGAAATATCATACACGATGGAAACAGATATATGTAACAAGTGGTAGGATATATATATCCGTTTCCGTCGTGTATGATATTTCGCAACGTAGGAAGTTATATCCTACCACTTGTTCTATTAGTTTATTTTCTAATAGGCCTATTATCTTTGACCGAACTGGATCAGCGCCCTTGAAAACCATTGTTTTTTATATTTTCGATATTTTCATGTTGTATTTTTATATCTCATTTAGTTTATATAGCATTCTTTGTAATTCGTCTTCTGTTTTTGCTATTAAAATCGGTCATCTTCAAAGGCTACTGTTTTTATTCCTAAGCGATTCCATGGCAATGTCATACCGAGGTGAAAATTTTGAAACTGACGCAGGAATAATTTTGTTGATGCAATATATATCTGTAAATATCAAATTTTATAATTCTGTAAGAAAATGTTCAAATGTGCATTATTTTAATCTAATAATAGCGGTAGAACTAGTCATATTCCAAACCTGAAAAAATACGCAAAATTTTACCAATTTCTTGTTTAATGATTTGGTCGTATGAATTCGTTTTATTTCACAAAATATATTTTTAAACCATGCTTTGGTCCTCCTTGGTCGTAAATGAAACAATATTAATTGCATTCTAATATTCTATATACCTTAAATGTGTCCTATAGTTGTTAACTGTAAGTTATGGTCAGTCAGTCACAGAAAACGGATAAAAATTACTGTACACAACATAATAATTGATGGATTAAAATTTCCTCTTGGATTCTACGTTATCGGTACACAACTAACAAAAGTATTGATGACATTTTCTTGTAAAGTCATTATTTTTCCCGCTGGTGTCCCGTAACTGACTTGACTTTTTGTCCCCTCATTTATATTGCTAATGAGCATGACGCAGTCAGTTGCTTGCTGGACTCCGCTGTGTATTAACATAAACATGGTTTAGGAAATCTGGTAGACTGTTCGGCTCAGCTGTTTCATAAAATAATTACTGGCCCTTCTTCTGTGACAATTCGAACTAAAAGACAGTCAGCGGAAGGATTTAAATGTAGAGTAATTCCATGAAAATGTCATACCGATGTGAACATTTTGAAATTGGCGCAGGAGTAATTTTTTCGATGAGATATACTTTTTTACAGATGAAATTTTCTGATTCTTGATGTCAATGTTTGAAATACGGATTATTTTGATTCTAAAATTAATAGTAGACATGACATATTCCGAAACCTGAAAACACATGCAAAATTAAACGAAATTTTGTTTTACGATTTCACTGTATAAATTTGTTTTGTTTCACTGAATCTTTTGTTATACCATATTTCGGTCCTTCCTGATCGTAAATGTAATACTAATAATTGTATTATAATATTCTAGATAATTAAAATGCGCCCTATAATTATTAAGGGTAAGCTACAGCCAGTCACATAAAACATACAAAAATTATTGTATACAATACGATAATTGATGGATTCAAATTTCCTCTCGTATTCTACGTTATCGGCGCATAACTAACAAAAAAGTATTAACGGCATTGTCTTGTAAAGTAATTACGTTTTCCGCTAGAATCCCGTGACTGACTTTTTGTTTATTTATAATGCTACTACGCACGGCGCACTTAGTTGCTTGCTACACAGATTTTTAGAAAAGCGATTTCAACATCTTGCAGCTATTCCGACAACTCATAGAGTTCACCATGTGAAAGTGTTGAAGCCATAAGTTATAGAATATGCACAAATTTCAAATGAACAATCAGTGCGAAAAATTCACAAGTTTCGTGTGTGAAAGAAAATTATATTTTATTAATGGCATTTAAATAATTCCCCATTATGCGGTTCTTCAATATATCACTAGGGTATTGTGTGCCGAATTAACAAGTGCGCAGGTCTTACGTGTTAAATGTGTGTGTGGGAGTCCTTGAACTTCAAAGGTTCTCGCATTAGTTTGACCTTTGACATGCCAGTGTGTCGTATTATCGGGGATCCACAGTGCGATGTTGCCACAGTTCCATTATTGTGCTAACATTGCAATTTGTGAAACAGAGTCATGCATGTCGATTGCAATAACAGTTTTAAATCATCATGAAGTTACTTGTATAAAAATTACAATTGGTGTGTCGTATATGTGATTAAGTATGTATAACCGGTCGTGTAAAACAAAATTATTATTGGGTGTAGTATTATTGGAAACCAACAGAGTGAAAATACGTAACCTATGACAACGCTGTGATATGTGCGCCAACTGGGAACAACACGTCAGTCGTAAAGTAAGATTTTGTGCATTGTTAAGAGATTTCTTTGAATTGTTTAGTTTAAAAATAGAACACATGTCAGCAATATAATTTGTAATCAGTTCTTTTGAAAAAATTATAACAGAATGTTCCACATTTAAAGCGTAGTGATTAAGGCACTGAGCTACAAGCCGGAGGGTCGAGGGTTCAAGTCCCGTTGGGGGTCAGCATTTTTAAACTGACCCAAACCTTCTGGCGGCAACATGGCCCTGGGGTCGACTCAGCCTCTAATGGAAATGAGTACCAGACGCTTGTTCTGGGGGTAAATGCGGCCGTCAAGCAGGGCTGACAACCCGGCTGACATAAAGTGCCGATTCTCTAGAAAAAGTTGGAGCCTTAACCTCCTACTACCCCAAGGGCCTCCTGAGGCCTGTTGTGGGATCACATTACTTTCCCTCCATGGTATCTTTACCTTGTCGTGGTGGAGTGGCTTGCGTGCTTAAATGATCCTGAGAGCTATGCCGGCGGTAGCATTGCTCCCGATAGGGTTACCCATGCCGGACTGGTCGAAGGTGATAAGCCAGACAAAAAAAGTACCTTGGTCGAAAGAGTGACGATCTTTCACCGTAAAAATACAACCGTCAAGAAATGTGGACATGGGTTCAACTGGGGTAAAATTTTCCGGAGGTCAAATATTCCACCATTCGGATCTCCGGGCGGGGACTACTTCAGGGAACCCATGCCAAAGGCTCAAACACAGGGAATTGTTCCTAGGAACATGGAATGGTAGGACTTTATTCAATAGCGGGGCACTAGAGATATTAACGTGGGAATTAGATAAATCACCCTTGGATATAGGCGCTTTACAGGAAGTTAGATAGCCAGGTGAAGGTAGTCAGGAATCAGGAAGCTTTGCATTATATTACGGGGGTGCAGAAAGACCTGCATTTGGAACGGGTTTTTAGTCAGAAGGAGGATCCTATCCACTATCCGAGATATTAAGTTTGTTAGTGATAGGATATCATACATAATTCTAAAGGGTAAACAACATGATTTTATAATTGTAAATGTACATGCCCCCACAGAAGATAAAGATGACAAGATCAAGGATGAGTTCTATGAAGAATTGGAATGCTTATTTGATAGCCTTTCACGATATCATATGAAAATTGTCTTAGGAGATTTTAATGCAAAAGTGGGGCGGGAAGATATATTCAAACCAATAGTAGGCAAATTCAATTTTCATGAAGATAGTAACGACAACGGGGTTAGATTAGTCACCTTCGCCACATCAAAGAATCTCATTGTTAAGAGCACAACATTTCAGCATAAGGATATTCATAAATACACCTGGACGTCCCCAGATGGAGAAACTCGGAACCAGATAGATCATGTATTAGTGGACAAACGCTGGCACAGTAGCACCATCTATGTTACATCAGTTAGAGGAACAGACTGCAATTCGGATCATCATCTGGTCAGAGTGAAAATCAGACAACGGCTATCGCTCATGAGAGGAACAAACGCTAAAGACGATTCTGTAAATTTTGAATTAAAAAACTTGAAAAATGATGAAATGCGGCAAGAATACCAAATCAAAATTGCTAATAGATTTGAAGTTCTGGAATCTTCAGATGACAATATGGCAAACGAAGAAGAAACTGATATAAATAAAGAATGGGAGGCTATAAGAGATACTATTAAATTGTCAGCATCAGAAAGCATTGGTAGTTTAAAAAGGAGGCAAAACAAGAAATGGTTTGATGAGGAATGTGCCGACATTGTAAAGAAAAGAAAGCTCGCAAAAATGAAATGGTTACACGAGCCAAATGAGGTAACTTTAGAGCAATTGGATAATATTAGACGGGAAACCACCAAGCTACTAAAGAGTAAAAAGAGGGAATATTTGAGAGAGAAGATTAATGATCTTGAAATGAACGCAAAAAATAGGAACATTAGAGAATTATATCAGGGAATTAGTATAGAGAAGAAACGATTTCAGGCTAGAACAAACATAATTCGGAATGAAAATGGGGATATGATTGCAGATTCCAGGAGTATATTAAATAGATGGAAAAGTTACTTTAATCAGCTATTAAATGTACATACAGAACAGGACATTGAGGAGGATAATTTACAGACAGCAGAAATGCTAGTCGCAAAACCAAATGCATTAGAGATTGAAATGGCGATTGGAAAATTGAAGATGAAATCCCAGCAGAACTGATCAAATCAGGGAGAGAAAAATTTATGGACAAGATACGCTGGTTGCTTAGTATGATTTGGGAAAAAGAAGCTCTTCCAGATGAATGGAAGGAATCAATTATCGTACCAATTTATAAGAAAGGAGATAAAACTGATTGCAACAACTACAGGGGCATCTCATTACTTTCAACTTCGTACAAAATTCTAGCAAACATATTAGTAAGCAGACTTACTCCCTATATTGATGACATTCTAGGAGATCAGCAATGTGCATTTAGAAGAAACAGGTCTATAACAGATCAGATTTTTAGTATTTGAAAAACAGATTTTAGAAAAGAAATGGGAATATAATGGTACTGTACATCAACTATATGTAGACTTCAAAAAAGCATATGATTAAATTAAGAGGGAGAAATTATATAGTATCCTGCTGGAGTTCGGAATTCCTAAAAAGTTAGTTAGACTTATACGAATGTGGCTAAATGGCACAAAGAGTAGGGTGCGTGTAGGCAAAAAGTTTTCGGACACTTTTGAAATCCAGAATGGGTTGAAAAAGGAGATGCACTATCTCCTCTACTATTTAATTTTGTACTAGAGCATGCCATTAAATGTTTAGAGAATGAGGAAGGCTTACAACTCAATGGTATTAATAAGCTGTTAGTTTATGGTGATGATGTAGTATTATTGGCCGATAGAGAGGAGATACTAAAGGACAACATGCACACACTATTGAGAAACACTAAGAAATTAGGACTGGAAGTAAATATCAATAAAACTAAATATATGGTCACACGTAGAAATTCATCATATAATGGAAATGGACAGCTAATGACAAATGAGGGAAATTTTGAGGAAGTGGCTGAATTCAAATACCTAGGAACAATAATCACAAATAGGAATGAGAAGCACAAAGAAATTAAACATAGGCACAATTCTGGAAATGCGTGCTATTATGCATTGCAGAGACTCTTGATGTCCCAATTCCTTTCAGAAAACGTTAAACTGAAAATATATAAAACTATTATTCTACCAGTTATATTATATGGATGCCAAACAATGCCTCTTACTTTAAGGGAGGAAAGGAGATTACGAGTATGTGTTTGAGAATAAAGTTCTTAGGAAAAGGTTTTGGACGAAAGAGAGATGAACAGACATAACAAGACTACATAACAATGAACTACATGGTGTTTATAGGAAGCCAGATATAATAAGAACAGTTAAGTCTCGTAGACTGCGATGGGCAGGACATGTTGCACGTATGGGAATGAAAGACTTGCATGAAAGCTTCTTGTAGGAAAGCCAGAGGGAAATCGCCCAGTTGGTAGATCAAGAATGAGGTTGGAGAATAACATTAACTATGATTTGAGGGAAGTAGATTATACAGGGAATGATTGGAAAGCATTGGCTCAGGATAGGGATGTATGGAGAACTTATGTCCGCGCGGCCATGAACCTACGGGTTCGATAGTGCCAGTGAATGAGTGTGTGAGTGTGAGTGAATAATTTGTATGCTGTACTTTTTCGTTAATTTTTTGTCTTTAAAGTTGAGACGTGTGAAAGTTAATTTTAGTGTTCTGGAACGAACAATGCAAATTCGTATGAGTATTTATTTATTTATTTCAATGGTTCAATCTAATAACAGTATCAGAAATATTAAATATAGCATCAGATAAATTGTAATCAGTTAATATGGATGTAATAAAATTATATGCATATTAGGCATATTTAACAATAGAGAAGGCCCTTGGTTATTAAGAATTTAATATTTTCTTATTTTGTTAAATTTAAAATGTTACGTGGTAACCAAGTTAAATATATTACACTAGTTATTTAATATTTTTACAGCATATCAAATTGTACGTTACCTATACATGACATAATATGTGTAGTACTTTATTTACCTCCGTATTATCGCTTTTTATCTACTATAATTTTATATTATTTTGTAATATTTGTATAATATTTGCAGCTCCACAATATTAAATTCTTAATAAAATTCAGATATGTCAGTCAGTCACAGAATGTATTCAGTCAGTCACACATCACATATTAGGTTATAACTACTCCGTCATAATTGTGATATTGGGTTTTTTTTGTTGAGAATGTAACTTGAAATGTGTCCTCCAAAAGATATTTTGGAAAATTGAATTAGGAATCACACTTCAGAGAGATGCAGATTAACATGCAAAGCTGCATGATGGGTTGACATTTAAGTCAGTAAGTCACACATACTTTGATGGATAATAAATAGCATTGTTTTTCTTCAGAAGTTGTGTATTTATGTACAATCTTAATCACACACTTTTTCTCTATCATATCACGTAGATAACACCCCTAATATCAATCAATTGTAATATTTATGCAACCATTTTGCTGCAAAAGTGTATTCTAATGTCAGTCAGTCACATATGAAATTGCTCTACTATATTTCCTAAGTTAATACCCGCACACGTTATTTGTTTCCATATCTTACCATGTCATCAAAATAAATGTTAAAAAGAGTGGCTGATACTGGACAACTTTGTCTAACTCACCCTGTTATATGTATTGGTTCCCTTTGATTTATTTTTGTTTTCTCATGCATTTCCTTAATTACTGCCATCAAGTGTAGTGGAATTCCTTTTTCACTTAATATGTTCCATAATTTTGGTCTAGACACTTTATCAAAGCCACCTTATAACCCAGCAATGTAAAATACGAGCTCCATGAGACGGTGCCCACCGATGTGCTCCAGGAGCGCTCCACTGAACAGGTAACGCTACCTGGTGACTTGGTTCAGTTTCACTCGTCAAACTCAGTGATTAGTATTGCTACGTCCAGCATGGAGTCCTTGCGAGAATCCAGCCTTCGTATTTGTTTGGCACAGAATATATCTCCCAATTTTGAAACGGTCAAATTAGCTAATTCGATGAAGAAACAAGACAAAAACATAAAAATCGCCTTTAAAACTAATAACAAACTAATAATATTGATCAACAACAAATTGAAGTAACAAATAAACACAATTACGTCAAGTTTTACATCTGTAGAACAACAAGAAATTTTAACACAAGATACACTTAACATTTTCAAAAATATATTAATAACGAATAAAAAAACAATGAATTTTGTTTTACAACCAATTACAGTCCTGTTTCATCCCGCTATTTATGGAATTCTCTTTACCATAATAAAACCTCCTCCTTTTTACACGCTTTATATTAGCTTGACCTGTATCTATCTATCTATCTATCGGTCTATCTATCTATGTGACGGAATCATTCAACGCGATTTTCGCCCACTTAAAATCATTGGATCGCCTTGAAACTTTGTACACTTGTAAAGGACCCGTGACAATACAACAATTTCATATTTTTTTCTAAAATCCTGGCCAGAATCATCAGAAAATCAAAAACGTGTCTTTGTATCTATGTAACGGAATTTTTGAACACAATTTTCACCCACGTAGAAACATTGGATCGACTTGAAACTTTGTATACTTGTAAGGGACCAGTGACAATACAATAATTTCATATTTGTTTCTAAAATCCTGGCCAGAATCATCAAAAATAAAAAAAAGTGTCTTTGTATCTATGTAACGGAATCTTTGAACACGATTTTCACCCACTTGAAACATTGGACTTACTTGAAACTTCGTATACTCGTAAAGGACCCGCGACAATACAATAATTTCATATTTTCTATCTAAATCCTGGCCAGAATCATCAGAAAATAAAAAAAATGAAAACTGGTATAATAGGTTGCGCAGTTGTCGACTTTTTATTCAATCGTTGTAACAGCTCAGATGGTAGAACGGTGAACTCTAATGGTATATAATTTCAATAATCCATAGGTCGCTGGTTCAAATCCGGCTGGGAGGATTTTTTAGAAGAGTATTACTTTAGCTCATACTACAATAGTAGTCAATCGAATTTAAAGATTTAACATTTTATCTTATTCTGTAAAATATTAAAACTAAAAAATAAAAAATAAATAATTTTAAAAAACTAAAAAACACACTTTATTAGAAAACCGAACTAAAAAATTGAAAAATAATTTTAATTTCCAACACGCTTGGGATAAAATTAAAGTGGTCAACAAAAAAATCATCTCCAACACATATAGAATAAAACTAGAGTTATCAACAAAAATAAAATAATTTTACCATCAAACGCGTGGGGTGCTTATATCAATTAATATATTTGATTATAAACAGATATTCGTAAAAGTAAAGTATCTAAGAAGAAAATGTGAAAATCATAAAAGCACCCCACGCTTTTGGCCTCCCTGTTCACCAGATTTGAATCCAATCGAAAATGTGTGGGCTAAGATGAAAATAGAGGTGAACTCTAATTGGCCTGCAGATGCACGAAAGATGGCTTATGGGCACAAATTCAAGACGTCTGGGATGCTCTAGCCGATTGTCCACGTGCCTGTAGAATTTGATTGCATGAATGCCCCGCAGATTGAGGGCGGTAATAGATGCTGAGGGTTCATACACCCGATAGTGATTTTGTTTTTGTTAAAGTTTTCATTTTAGAAGATATTGTCTTTCCTCATTTATTTATTAGAAGAAGGTTTTAATTTGTTTTTGTGTGTGCATTAAATCCATAAAACTGGAATATAAAATTAAATATGAAACTATATTACAGGCGAAATGCTATTCTAATATTCAGTTTAAAAAAAAAAGTAGAATGGGAATCGAATCCGTGAGGTTACGGAGATGATGTCTGTTAAACCTCTCGACCACGGAAACGGACTATGCCAAGCTCTCTCTCTTCCATGTTGCATGAGTGTGCACTGCGTTAATTAGCAAACAACCCAGTACAATTATTGAAAAACGTGTTGATGTGAATACGGCTTTTGCGAGCGCTCACGAAATTCCCCGATCGGTTGATAGAATCTGCGGATGACTTTTTTTTTTGTCTAAGGGTGTAAGACGAATGCAAGATAAAGGTTGTCCAGAAAAAACAATTGAATGGTGTTAACCTGGAAGAAGAAGGAAAGGAAGACCTCGAAACTCGTGAATATAAGAAATAAGACTGGAATTAGAACAAGAGGACTGGAGGACATAGAGGGGATAGATAGAGACGAGTGGAAAAGAAAAATAAAATTTTAGGCACAGAAAGACATGTGAACATTGAAAATCTGCGTATAAATAAATATATTTATTAAATTAGGATAGAAAATATGATACTTGTGATTGATAGAATTTATTAATTACCGGTGCCGAAGTTAATATTATCACCACTTGAAAATTCTGCAGAAGCTACAAAAGAGACTGCATCAAGATTGTTTCTCCCAAAACTTCAGCATTAACTTCAGCTATTTCAAAATAATAAATCACACAAAAATACACCAAACAAATCACACAAAAATATACCAAAAAAAACTCTAAAATATTTAGATACGCCTTAAAACTGAACGCACATAATACATTACGTGCGATCTTCTCGACTAATGCCGTACAATGTGAAAGTATGCATTTAATCATTAGCAGAGGCGACGAGTGACTTTTCAAAAGTGTCACTACATTCTTGGCGAGAAACATTCTCGATTTGCACCGAACTGTGAGTATTTTCGGTAGGCCTACATATTTTTTTTATATAAAAGCAGTATGTTTGAGACTAGTTTTGTATATTTCTTTCTTATTCTTAGTTTAACCTCTCAGTCTTACGTGTTCCACGCCACACGGGCCTTATAGTGACATGAAGATGAAGATGAAGTTTATAATTCAGATCACACACACAAGGAGTGGAATACCTCCACAAACGAGGGATCACCTCAATTCGGGGCCACCTCCGACGAGACATCACGAACACATCATAACCATCCACTCACACATTCATACTAAACAAAGCGAATAATGATATGGATAATGGCCAAATAGTGTGGGGGGGGCTGTTGGGTCCTTTAAGGTTTCTGACATTTTTTCACGGGTGAGAGTAAACTCTCGTAAAATACCTCACCCCGGAAACCTGTTCCTACCCACGAAACTTTTCCCGACCGGGGATCGAACGCGGGCCAGTTGCGTGACGAAGCAGCACGCTACCTCGAGACCATTGCGGTGGACTCAGAAATATATATTTATTTTTATATTTTCAAATTAATATCAGTGGTAACAGTGTATATTAGGACGCTTTTCGCCGCTGACATGGCACGGGTGCCATTGATTGTAGTATCAGTGGACGGCTGCTACACGGCACGGAAACGGCGCCATCCCGTGATTGTGTAAAGTGAAAGATCCCGTGCTCTCTTCATTTCACTAAAAGATGTGAATATACAATATTTTGCCACTTTCAAAAGCCGTCAAATGTGAAAGGAGCCTTACAGGTTGTCTTAAGTAAACGTTATTCGAATCTGTGCTAATACTGTAGACTGTTTCTGGAACTAGACTATCATTCCTTCTCACTCAAGAACATATTGTATTTTTGTTTCAACATTTAAAGTTTGATTAAAAAGACACTTTCTCAATGTATTTGATAGAATTATGAGGGTCTGGTGATACATTTCTTTCAACTAATGAATAGATCAGGTGTAAACAAAATATTCATGACCCCTGAGATTTTCATTGAGGCTCTCGAACTCACTACAATAGAAGTAACCTATGCACTTTTCTGTTATGACCAAAGATATAATGAAAAGCCCCGAAGTTGCGGGGGTTTACTTTACTTCTACTGTATTATTTTGTTGCAGGATTATAGGTGGCTTTGTTACATCTTGCGGATACGACTGCTAATACTAACGAGGCAGTTTATTTCCAAGGACTTGCGACCAGGATTTCCTAGAGTTGATCAAATTTATATCAATAAATTCAACGGGATCGGAAATCGCATTCGCTGTGTGACCCATAGTCCACATACGTAGTTAATGGAGGATTTAATCTAGAGATAGGCCTATATAATCACATTCATATAACATACCTATAAGCTATTTCACACATTTTTACAATAGGCCTACTTTTTTTTGTAATTTTGCTTGATCAAGTGTCAACAATGAACAAATTCCATTGAAAAGTTTATTATTATTATTATTATTATTATTATTATTATTATTATTATTATTATTATTATTATTATTGACTGAAGCAAGGAGATGCACTATCTCCTCTACTATTTAATTTTGTATTAGAGCATGCCATCAAATCTTTAGAGGATGCGGAAGGCCTACAACTCAATGGTTATTAATAAGCTGCTAGTTTATGCTGATGATGTAATACTATTGGCCGATAGCGAGGAGATACTGAAGGACAACACGCACACACTATTGAGTAACACTAAGAAATTAGGACTGGAAGTAAATATCAATAAAACTAATATATGGTCACACGTAGAAATGCATTATATAATGGAAGTGGACAGCTAATGACAAAGGAAATTTTTTGGATCAAAGAGAGATGAACAGGCAGGTGAATGGAGAAGACTACATAACAATGAACTACTTGGTCTTTATAGGAAGCCAGATATAATAAGAACAGTTAAGTCTCGTAGACTGCGATGGGCAGGACATGTTGCGCGTATGGGGAATGAAAGACGTGCATGGAAGCTTCTTGTACGAAAGCCAGAGGGAAAACGCCCAGTTGGTAGACCAAGAATGAGGTGGGAGAATAACATTAACTATAATTTGAGGGAAGTAGATTATACAAGGAATGATTGGAAATCATTAGCTCAGGATAGGGATGTATGGAGAACTTATGTCCGCGCGGCCATGAACCTACGGGTTCGATAATGCCAGTGAGTAAGTAAGTAAGTATTATTATTATTTTATACCTCTCCAACATGGGATCCCTTTGAATTGAAATTACTATTTGCATCAACTCCTGTTTGCAGACGACCAAGTATTAATTACACGAGACATCGAGGAACATTCCTATATGATAAGAAAACTGATGGAGGAATATACAAATTGGTGATTTGAATATTAATTTCAATAAAACAGAATATTTATCAACTACAATGCAAATGGATGAAAGTTTGGAGATTGAAAATGTGAAAATTAAGACAGTTAATAAATTCAAATATTTGGTATCAATATTAGAGTCAGAAGGAACAAGCAATTCTGAGATAAAAGAGTAAGTCAAGGAAAACAATTTAAATGTTTTTTTTTAATTCGGTGCCGTGGAGTAGAAACATTCTGAATAAAAAAAACGTATTTATAGTTCATTGGTGGAGAGAGTACTATTATATAGTGCAGAAACGTAGACATTAAGCAGAGAGCATACACAAACTATGGTGACAGAGATGTACTTTGAACGAGAGCTCGTAGAAACAGACAACATTAGAAATACTCCGTATAATAAGAGAAATAATGGATGTTCAAAAACACGTTCTACAAGTTATTGAAGAAAGAAGACTAAAATGCTTTGGTCACGTAAAGAGGATGTCAGATGACAGGATACTCAAGATGATATTAAATTTAGAGGCGGAGGGCAACAGAAGAAAAGAGAGACCAAAGAACAACGGGTTTAAGGAGTAAATAAGAGTATGGTGTCGAGAGGATTAACAGTGAGTGATGCAGAGAATAGTAATTCATAGAGGAGTAAAATTTACAATTGGTTCTATTGTAGAAACATTCCTAATAAAGAAGAGTGTTATTATTATTATTATTATTATTATTATTATTATTATTAACTAACTCACTGGCACTACCGAACCTATTTAACTCTTTCGGCCCACTTTCAAAATTAACGGGACAAAAAGGCTTAGCCTTGGAACGCGTGGAATACTAACTTTTAGTATTCCCGAAGGAATTCATAGCTGCCCTCACAAGGCCGCATTTGAATAATCTATGATGATAATGAGCACTATCTAACCTATAGGTTCATGATCGCGCGGGCATAAGCTCTCCATGAATCCCTATTCCTGAGCTAATGTTTGAGTTGAATGACCATTTACCCGCCTCCCTTCTGACAACACCTCACACACAAACAACAGACAATAGATGAACTAATGTCATATTCCCAACCTACCCGAGACAAATTCTTTTTTTCCTATATCTCACCTGATGACGCCAAAAGAGCAGTATTACGTATTAAATCTAAAGCACAAGGAATAGACAATATAACAATAACTCTCCTGCAAAAAATAATAGACATTATTCTCCCAACAATAACCCACATTTTTAATGCCTCTATAATGACCGGGACTTATCCCAGACTCTGGAAAATGGCTCTAGTTCGTCCTACACCGAAATCAAACACTCCCACAACACTCGATGATTATATACCAATTAGTATTCTTCCCTGTTTATCTAAAGCACTGGAACACATAATACACTCACAGTTAACAGACTACCTCACCACACACGACTTACTTGATGAACATCAGTCTGGTTTTAGAACAGGACATCACACAATACTGCACTACTTGACATTGTAGAGGACATAAGAGACTCAATGGACAAAAGCAAACTCACTGCAATAGTCCTACTCGACTACAGCAAAGCCTTTGACACAGTAGATATAGACTTAATGCTAGCGAGACTAAAGACACTACATCTGTCGGAAAACTGCCTTGATTGGTTAGCATCTTACCTCACTAATCGTCAGCAATCAGTTTCTGTTAATAATCGCATTTCTTCCTGGCGCTTGGTGAGGAAAGGGGTACCTCAAGGCGGCGTCCTCGCTCCTCTTCTCTTCTCGATTTATATTAATGACGTGACCAAGAAACTACAAAACTGCAAGCATCATCTTTACGCCGACGACCTACAGATTTACACACACTTTAGGCCTGACGAAATTAATGAATATATTGACAAAGTAAACACTGACCTCAGGCATATATCTTTATGATCCAGACAATATGGGCTGAAACTAAATGTAAACAAAACGCAAGCAATAATTATCGGACATCCAAGGCTATTACACCTCATAAACAATGGTAATATGCCGGCTGTCATATTAGATAATGAACAAATTCCTTATACCGACGTCGTTAAAAACTTGGGATTTTACCTAGATTCTAATTTAAAATGGCATGAGCAAGTAAAACAAACATCTAAAAGGATCTTCTCCATAATGCATTCCCTAAAGCGACTTAAACATTTTCTTCCTACAACTCTTAAAAGAATTTTAATCCAAACTTTAGTGATGCCGCATTTTGACTACTGTGACGTTCTACTAACTGACATAAGTGACGGATTGTCGGACAAACTGCAGCGTGTCCATAATATGTGTATCAGATTCATATTTAATGTTCGAAAATACGATACATTTCTCCATTATTCTACGAATTGTCATGGCTACATCTAAAAGAGAGAAGAAAATCGCACTGTCTAATTCTCCTATTTAAGATCCTACATACCTCGATTCCCAATTATTTATCATCCCGTTTCCAGTATCTATCCTCAAACCATAACTTAAACACAAGATCACAACATAGTCTCTTACTTAATATACCGCAACATAGGACATCACATCACTCCATGTCATATACCATCTCCACTTCTCGCAACTGGAATTCCCTACCACAAGAAATAAGGGCTGCCGGACATTGGCATCTTTTAAAAGAAATCTAAATTTATATTTGCTCTAAACTCGACTTCATTATTATCCAGTGTAAGATATATATATTAATTGGTGTTTCCCGTATAATGTATCATATTTATATTATTATTATTATCATTATCATTATTATTATTATTATTATTATTATCGTATCATTATGTTATTACCCTATAAAATGTTGTTTGTACATGACATTTACATTGCTACATTTATTGTATCTTTAACTGTTTATAATTAGTATAGTGTATATCTATATTTGTAGAATATTTATTTGTATTTGTGCTGGTTGAGTGGAAGAGAGGGCCTTATGGCCTTAACTCTGCCAGAATAAATAAAGTATTATTATTATTATTATTATTATTATTATTATTAATGTTTTCGAATCATCCCCTGTATAATCTAGTTCCCTCAAAACAGAGTTAATGTTATTCTCCCACCTCTTTCTTGGATTACCAACTGGGCGTTTTCCCTCCGGTTTTCTACAAGAAGCTTCCATACACCTCTTTCATTCCCCATTCGTGCCACATGTCCTGCCCATCGCGGTCCACGAGACTTAACTGTTCTTATTATATCTGGCTTCCTACAAAGACCATGTAGTTCATTGTTCTTCTTCATTCACCCGTCTGTTCATCTCTCTTGGTTGAGTTGGAGACAACCTCATTTTATCTATTTTGACAGGATTGAATTTTTTAGAGTGAGAAAAAGCTAATCCAGCAAATCCTAGAGATAAAATACTTATTATTAAACCCAATTGTCTTGTGTCCAAAATTTTTCGTAAGAACTTTATTCTCAGACACTCGTAATCTCCTTTCCTCCCTTACAGTAAAAGTCCATGTTTCGCATCCATATAATATAACTGGTAAAATAATAGTTTTATATATTTTCAGTTTAACGTTTTTTGAAAGGACGTCAAGAATCTCTGTAATGCATAATAGCACACATTTCCAGAATTGGCCTATGTTTAATTTCTTTGTGCATCTCATTCCTATTTGTGATTATTATTTTTTTAAAGATGTGATACTATTCTAATATTTTTTTAAAATCCTAGAACAACGCTGTAGAGAAGGGGTAGGAATTGTGCTGTTTTTACATGTAAACGATGATGGGTGTGTGAACACAATTTTGCGAACTTAACACTGGCAGTACTTGTGTTACACAATTAGTGGTAATTGTTAAGTCTGTTTGTAGCAATGTAGCTTAGATCCCCGATAAGCTGTGCTGTTCACAGTTAATTTGTTATGATAGCTGTTGTTTTTATAATTACCAAAGACAGCTATCAGAGAGCTCATGACAGTTGGGATACGCACACACAGACTCTTCAATCATAACTTCCAGAAGATATAAACTACTACAAATAACACTGAAAACGACCTATCTTTTGTTTCTATTTTTTTTTTCAGTTTCATTATTGACAAGTTTAAATGTTCGTGTTATTACAATATGATGAGACCGACATTGGGTCTAGATAGTGATGAATAGAGCTCGAAATTTGTGTATTTGGTTTATTGTTTAGAATCATAGATTTGTACCTAGGTATATATATATATATATATATATATATTGTTTAGAATCATAGATTTGTACCTATGTGTATATATATTATATATATATATATATATATATATATATATATATATATATAAATGTTATAATTAAATGTTTAACATTGAGCAATGCAAGCTTAATATGGAATGATAAGAAAAATGAATGCCTGGACGGGATTCGAACCCGGATCTCTGAGTCTGTACCTCGGCGTGATATCCACTTGATATAGTCAGCTGCTAGATGGCGGTGAAGACCGAGTTCTCGCGACATCTAGTAATAATGGAGAGTATAATACATATATAAGAAAAATAAGTGTTTGAATTGGATTCGCCTGGTAGTGTAATGGATATCACGCTGAGGTACAGACTCAGAGATCCGGGTTCGAATCCCGTCTAGGCATTTATTTTTCTTATCATTCTATATATATATATATATATATATATATACACCTACGTACAAAATCTATTATTCTAAACAATAAACCAAATACACAAATTTCGAATATATAAATGAATGCCATGCCTAGTGGAAGAAAATGTAAATTATTTTATAGTGACTATATTGGTCATTTTAACAGTTTGTGCTTTTTTATCTTAAGTGCCTATTATATAATTTTATTAAATTAGAAATTCTTCAATGTTAAGAATTTTCGTCTTACATAACGATTTATTTGACAATTTTTATTGTAATTATTAATATATTTCTTAAAGAATGAACGAATTAAAGAAATAATAATTACATAAAAATATAAAATATATGGCGTTGTGTTAGAAATATGCAATTTTATAAAACAAGTATTTAATAAATCACTGATTCCCAAGGATTGGAAAACGTGTATTGTAATACCTGTACTTTACAATGGAGATACGTTAAACCACCCTGAAAACTGTAGACAGATAAACTTGCTACCAACATTTATGAAAATAACAAAAATCATAGTAGAAAAGCTTTCTCGGTGTGATGAACAAAGGTTTTGGGAAGGGCGTCAATTCATAGACACGATATTTATTTTAAGATAGATTTTTTTAAATCTCTTGATTACATTAAAGCAGCTTTTATTTGTTTTATCGATTTGGAGAAGGTCTTTGACAGACTTCAACTAAAAACAGTTTTAGAAATTTTATGACAGGAATGTGCCAAATGCTTTTCTTTTTTAATCAACTATATGTATTCTAATAATTTTTCAGGATAAAAAGCGAATGCCAACTTTTAGAAAATATTAAAGTAAAAAAAAAAAGGCTTAGGATAAGGGTATTATCTTAGACCATTGTTGCTTAACATCATTCTAGATGAGATAATTAAAAATACTACAGGTATGAAAACTGTATAAATGGGTAATGAAATCAATATCGTATATTATGCGGATGACATAGTATTAATTAGTGACTATTAAATTAGTAAATGTATTAATTAACGCAAAAGAATACAACATGAATATTTCATTGAGAAATCAAAATCTTCAATGGTATCGAAACAATCGCTACAGTGTAAATTAGAAATTCAATGAAAAAATATAGATCATACTATGCATTTTATATATTGGTACAGAACTTACGAGCAATGGAAATTTATAATCGGAAATCACGAAACAAACGAACAAAGCAGCAAGGATTGCGGGATCAATGAACGATGTAATTTGGAGGAATAAATACCTATGAACAGAAAATAAAGTACGAATTTATGAATCTGTCGTACGACCTGTCCTCACTTATGCTTCTGAAACAAAAATTGAAACATCCAAAATAAACTAAATAAAAAATGTTAGAAATACAAGAAATTATGATTACTTAGAAAAATAATGAAGCAAACAAGATATGACAGAGTAAGAAATGAATACATTCGGGAACAATGTGAAATTCAACCAATAAATGAATGGATATTAAGAAGGAATGGAATAATCATGTTTCAAGAATGAGTGATTACAGGCTATCATAAGTCGTATGAGATAATATTCCAACTAGCAGGAAGACCACGAAAAAACGAAAAAGCTCGCTTCCCAACAAGCAATAAGCTTAGGATCAAGATACGAATATTTCTCACTCTGGGTGTACCATCATCACTCCAGGGATTAGGCAATTGCCCGTTCCGACTTCATAATGCATCAGCCCAACGTCTTCTAGGTCTTCCTACATCACGTCTTCCTCTTGCTTGATAATTTCTTGCTAACAATGCATATCTCATTACATCCATATGATCAATCCATTTCTGTCTGTAATTCGTGACTTTATCCAATAAATTACAATTCTTCTCTTATATCCTCATTTCTTATTCTATCAAGTCTTGTACATCCTTTTACTTGTCTTAGGAACCTCATCTCCGCCGTCTGTATTCTATCCTTCTGTTTTTTCACTGGAGCCCAAGTTTCACATCCATACAATATTGTGGGAACCGCCATAACATTATACATTTTTATCTTGGTTTCTTTTCTAATTTTATTTTTGAATGTTCTCTGTATTGTTCCACAAACCGTCTGAAATTTATTTATTTTGGAGTCAATATCTCTTTCCACATTGTAGCCAACATCACAGCCCAAATATTTGAAACTAGACACCTGTTCTACACTTTGATTTTATAAAATAATTTTGGATCTCACTAGATCTCTTCCTCTAAAAGCCATGGTCTTCGTTTTCCTTACAGAAATCTTTAGATCATATAATTTACATATTTAATTTAATGCATGCATAGATTTCTGTAGGTCGTCTTCATTTTTCTGTATTATGATTACATCGTCAGCAAATAGATTCCCTCCATGGTATCTTTACCTTGTCGTGGTGGAGTGGCTTGTGTGCTTAAATGATCCTGAGAGCTATGCCCGGCGGTAGCATTGCTGCCGATAGGGTTACCCATGCCGGACTGGTCGAAGGTGATAAGCCAGACGAAATAAGTACCTTGGTCGAAAGAGTGACGATCTTTCACCGTAAAAATACAACCGTCAAGAAATGCGGACATGGGTTCTACTGGGGTAAAATTTTCCGGAGGTCAAATAGTCCCCCATTCGGTTCTCCGGGCGGGGACTACTTCAGGGAACCCATGCCAAAGGCTCAAACACAGGGACATGTTCCTAGGAACATGGAATGTTAGGACTTTATACAATAGCGGGGCACTAGAGATATTAACGCGGGAATTGGATAAATCGCCCTTGGATATAGTCGCTTTACAGGAAGTTAGGTGGCCAGGAGAAGGTAGTCAGGAATCAGGAAGCTTTGCATTATACTATGGGGGTGCAGAAAGACCTGCATTTGGAACGGGTTTTTTAGTCAGAAGGAGGATCCTATCCGCTATCCGAGATATTAAGTTTGTTAGTGATAGGATATCATACATAATTCTAAAGGGTAAACGACATGATTTTATAATTGTAAATGTACATGCCCCCACAGAAGATAAAGATGACAAGATCAAGGATGAGTTCTATGACGAATTAGAATGCTTATTTGATAGCCTTTCACGATATCATATGAAAATTGTCTTAGGAGATTTTAAATGCAAAAGTGGGGCGGGAAGATATATTCAAACCAACAATAGGCAAATTCAGTCTTCATGAAGATAGTAACGACAACGGGGTTAGATTAGTCACATTTGCCACATCAAAGAATCTCATTGTTAAGAGCACAACATTTCAGCATAAGGATATTCATAAATACACCTGGACGTCCCCAGATGGAGAAACTCGGAACCAGATAGATCATGTATTAGTGGATAAACGCTGGCACAGTAGCATCATCGATGTTAAATCAGTTAGAGGGACAGACTGCAATTCGGATCATCATCTGGTCAGAGTGAAAATCAGACAACGGCTATCGCTTATGAGAGGAACAAACGCTAAAGATGATTCTGTAAAATATGAATTAAAAAACTTGAAAAATGATGAAATGCGGCAAGAATACCAAATCAAAATTGCTAATAGATTTGAAGTACTGGAATCTTCAGATGACAATGTGGCAAACGAAGAAGAAACTGATATAAATAAAGAATGGGAGGCTATAAGAGATACTATTAAATTGTCAGCATCAGAAAGCATTGGTTGTTTAAAAAAGAGGCAAAACAAGAAATGGTTTGATGAGGAATGTGCCGACAATCGTAAAGAAAAGAAAGCTAGCAAAAATGAAATGGTTACACGAGCCAAATGAGGTAAATTTAGAGCAATTGGGTAGTGTTAGACGGGAAACCACCAAGTTACTAAAGAGTAAGAAGAGGGAATATTTGAGAGAGAAGATTAATGATCTTGAAATGAATGCAAAAAATAGGAACATTAGAGAATTATATCAGGGAATTAGTATAGAGAAGAAAGGGTTTCAGGCTAGAACAAACATAATTCGGAATGAAAATGGGGATATGATTGCAGATTCCAAAGAGTATATTAAATAGATGGAAAAGTTATTTTAATCAGCTATTAAATGTACATACAGAACAGGATATTGAGGAGGATAAGTTACAGACAGCAGAAATGCTAGTCGCAGAGCCAAGTGCATTAGAGGTTGAAATGGCAATTGAAAAATTGAAGATGTATAAAGCATCAGGTTCAGATGAGATCCCAGCAGAACTGATAAAATCAGGGGGAGAAAAATGATGGACAAGATACGCTGGTTGCTTACTATGATTTGGGAAAAAGAAGCTCTTCCAGATGAATGGAAGGAATCAATTATCGTACCAATTTATAAGAAAGGAGATAAAACTGATTGCAAACAACTATAGGGGCATCTCATTACTTTCAACTTCATACAAAATTCTAACAAATATATTAGTAAGCAGACTTACTCCCTATATTGATGACATTCTAGGAGATCATCAATGTGCATTTAGAAGAAACAGGTCTACAACAGATCAGATTTTTAGTATAAGACAGATTTTTAGAAAAGAAATGGGAATATAATGGTACTGTACATCAACTATATGTAGACTTCAAAAAAGCATATGATTCAATTAAGAGGGAGAAGTTATATAGTATCCTGCTGGAGTTCGGAATTCCTAAAAAGTTAGTTAGACTTATACGAATGTGTCTAAATGGCTCAACGAGTAGGGTGCGTGTAGGCAAACAGTTTTCAGATACTTTTGAAATCCAGAATGGGTTTGAAGCAAGGAGATGCACTATCTCCTCTACTATTTAATTTTGTACTAGAGCATGCCATTAAATCTTTAGAGAATGAGGAAGGCCTACAACTGAATGGTATTAATAAGCTGTTAGTTTATGCTGATGATGTAGTACTACTACTGGCCGATAGCGAGGAGATACTAAAGGCCAACACGCACACACTATTGAGTAACACTAAGAAATTAGGACTGGAAGTAAATATCAGTAAAACTAAATATATGGTCACACGTAGAAATACATTATATAATGGAAATGGACAGCTAATGACAAATGAGGGAAATTTTGAGGAATTGGCTGAATTCAAATACCTAGGAACAATAATCACAAATAGGAATGAGATGCACAAAGAAATTAAACATAGGCTCAATTCTGGAAATGCATGCTATTATGCATTGCAGAGACTTTTGATGTCCCAACTCCTTTCAAAAAATGTTAAGCTGAAAATATATAAAACTATTATTCTACCAGTTATATTATATGGGTGCGAAACATGGACTCTTACTTTAAGGGAGGAAAGGAGATTACGAATATTTGAGAATAAAGTTCTTAGGAAAATTTTTGGACCAAAGAGAGATGAACAGACAGGTGAATGGAGAAGACTACATGACAGTGAACTACATGGTCTTTATAGGAAGCCAGATATAATAAGAACAGTTAAGTCCCGTAGACTGCGATGGGCGGGACATGTTGCGCGTATGGGGAATGAAAGACGTGCATGGAAACTTCTTGTAGGAAAGCCAGAAGGAAAACGCCCAGTTGGTAGACCAAGAATGAGGTGGGAGAACGGCATTAACTATGATTTGAGGGAAGTAGATTATACAGGGAATGATTGGAAAGGATTAGCTCAGGATAGGGATGTATGGAGAGCTTATGTCCGTGCGGCCATGAACCTACGGGTTCGATAGTGCCAGTGATTAAGTTAAGTTAAGCAAATAGATTATTTATGCACACTTCATTATCTATTCTTATTCCTGGATTCACTAAAACTTCCCATTTATTTAAAATATCGTCTTTATAATAGACCATAATATGAAAATCAGATATGTCATCAAAAGTCATGTTTTTACTTGTTATACCTCTGAATAATTGGATTTTTTGTATTAAAATATTACTTACGAAAATACGAGCAGTTAAAGTTTTAATACGATATAAAATATCTGATCTGTAAATTAACAAGACATTTCAATAAACTCGTCAAATTATAAAACATAACTTATTAAATATTAGAGCAATACCATAAAAATTACAACATAAATCTAAATGCATGCAGTGTGTAATATTAAGATTTATTAAATTTAAAATAATCACCTTCACAGCTTGAACTGCAAAAGGTTCGTTCTGGTCTCATGCAGAAAACTAGTGTCTCCATCGTGCTCTTGGCCGCCCCACACATCTATACCCCTCTGGTTTTATGTGATTAACTGTTTTGCTACACGTTCTTCATCTATTCTTTGAATGTGGTCAAACCAATTTTGTTTGTATTCTTTGATTCCGTCTGTTAATGTGAATATATTAAACTAATTGCTAATATCTTTGCTATATTTTTTATCTTGTAATAGATGTCTCACGAATCTCATTTCTGCAGATTGTGTTTTTTTTAGTTCATTTTCAGTCGAAGTCCAATTTTTAGATCCATAAACAACACAGGAACAACATTATAAAATTTTAATTTTGTCTCTTTCCTCATGTATTTAAGACAATTTCTAATTGTTCCACTCATATCTCAATTTATTTATTTTCGACGTCCCTTTGTTTATCGTATACTGCATCATATCCCAGGCAATTGAAATGGTTCACTTGATCTATTATTCTGTTTCCTATACACGTAGCGGAAAAGACCCTTTGAATTTTAAAAGTTCTGTTTTAATTTAAAACGATATAGTCATTATTATAGGCCTATTACTGTAGCTGATATGCGTTGGAAACATTAATACAAGAACAAACCATGTCAGCTGACAGAACAGTTCTGTTGAAAACTTAAATCCAAGGAGTGCCGTCATAGCTAAAGTAAATGGCGAAAAACGCAAAATTAGATTTTCTACGGATATCAACTAGATAGGACCTGAGTGTAAAATATGTTTACTTTGTCTTTTCTTTGCTAACAATTATATTGTTAATTTATTTCTAATTTAGGTAAGTTTTAAGTTTATTATTTTTTATTTAGGACAACTTACTTGTTTTATTTTAATTTTTTAAGTTCTTTGTTTAGCTAAATTATTTTAATTTTATTAGAGTTATTACAGTACATAGTTTATTTTTTACTTTCTGCTATTGGCAACATTGAGCTGACAAATGAAGACTTGTTTGTAACCTCTGACTCACTCACCTTCTCCAATCACCCTCTTATTGTGCAGACAACTTTTAACGCAGGTAGCAACATTCCTCAATCCCAACCATCCCCTCCAACAACAAATACTACTAGTCTACTTAAGAATGCATTTTCTATTGATAAATCATCACTTAAAATCGCTCACGTAAATTCACAAAGCATTCTGTCCCACTTTGATGAGTTTGAAACCATATTTTCATCTCTTGGACTGAGCGCCATTTTAATTTCGGAAACCTGGCTGACCCCTTCCATACCTTCGTCCCTTGTTCACCTAGACGGATATACATTGCTCAGAAATGACAGAATAGATAAAAGAGGTGGAGGAGTTTTGTGCCTTTATATCAAATGAGCTTAATCCAAGAATTGTCCACAAGTCCCCTTCTGTATATTCCGCTCGCCCCGAGTTCTTATTCGTAGAAATTCAAGCCAGTCTAAAAAAATGTCTCTTATGCATTGTATACAAACCTCCAAAAATAAGGCACCTTTCGGATCTAGAAAACGCTCTGAACGATTCGTTACCTCATTATGAACACGTTATTGTCGCAGGCGATTTTAATACAAATCTTCTTCAGACTGACTCACCAGCCATACAACTTAAAAATATGTTCCAAAGCTTAAATATGACAATTGTTCCTTTCTCTGCCACACATCATACTGCTAATACCGACACTCTACTGGACTTAATAGTGACTACACATCCACAGAAAGTACTGTCATATGGACAAATTCCTGCTCCCGGCATATCTGCTCATGACATTGTATTCGTAGAATACTCACTCCAATGTCCTAAAAGACGCTCTAAATTGATTACGTACAGAAATTTACAAAACATAGACGATACTAAACACTAAACTAAAATCAGACGCTTTTAGAACTACCTTGGTACACAATATGGAATCTTAGATCAGTTGATGAAAAAGTAGACACATTTAATACACTGATATTACAACTATATGATAGACATGCACCAGTAAAAACCCGACGATTTTCCCGCCCCCCTGCACCCTGGATGAATGACTCAATACGTGAACTTATGTCAAAACGAGACAAAGCATACCGAACATACAGACGACATAAAAATGACGAGAACTGGCAACTATACAAACAACTTAGAAACACAACTACACAAACTATACGCAATGCCAAACTACGACACGCCCACAGTATAATCGGACCTGAAATAAGTGCACGGGACACTTGGCGAAATCTCCGTGCAATGGGACTTAGACAGTTGAATCCCTCAACTGACTCAATAGACATTTCTGTAGATGACTTAAATGAACATTTTACCTCAATACCCATGACACCTCCAGACAACAAGACTAAACAGACATTCTTAAAGACTTATCCCCATCCCCCCATATAGGAAGAGATAAATTTTACTTTAACGACATTTCGCCTATAGACGTTAAAAAAGCACTCAAGCGGATTAAATCCAATGCACAAGGAACAGATAACATCAGCATTTTAATGCTAAATAAAATCATTGACATTATACTACCCACAGTGACTCATATTTTTAATGCTTCCCTTATAACTTCTATCTTCCCTACTGTATGGAAACAGTCTAGAGTTCGGCCTATACCAAAAATAAGTACACCTACTAACTGTAATGACTACCGACCGATTAGCATCCTTCCGACATTATCTAAAGCCCTGGAACATATTGTACATAAGCAAATGACTGAATATCTCCAAGAAAATCACCTCCTTGATCCTTATCAATCCGGCTTTAGATATGGTCATAGCACAACCACAGCTTTGCTAAAAATTACTGAAGATATTCGTGAAGCCGTGGACAGACGTCAATTGACTCCTTTAACCTTACTTGACTTCAGCAAAGCTTTTGACACAGTAGACCACGACTTACTTATGATAAAGCTCAAGCACCTACACTTGTCTGACAGCGCTGTATCCTGGTTTGACTCATACCTGCACGGTCGTCAACAATACGTTTCATTAAACTCTAGATCTTCGACTTGGCGCAACGTGCCGGCTGGAGTCCCCCAGGGCAGTGTTCTCGGACCTCTTCTTTTCTCAATCTACATAAATGACTTGCCAACTGTACTAAAGCACTGTCGTTATCACCTCTACGCTGATGATCTCCAAATTTACCTACATTCACCTCCTCATTCTCTCTATAACAGCTTGACAAAAATGAATGACGATCTCATATCCATCTTTAACTGGTCTTCAAGTATCGGTCTAAATCTAAATCCTAACAAGTCACAAGTAATTCTAATGGGACAACAAAGACTGCTTACAACCTTTGACATATCTACACTACCAAACATTACTATAAATAATATAATTATCCCTTATTCTTCTTCAGTAATAGATTTTGGACTACATCTAGACGCAAATCTAACCTGGCAAACACAAGTGAAACACATATGTAAAAAGACTTTCTCCATCTTACATTATCTTAGACGTTTAAAGAATTTTCTCCCAGTTTCGTTAAAACAAATCCTAGTGCAGAATCTTGTGTTACCACACTTCGATTATTGTGACATTATATATAATGATCTAAACTATGACTTGTCGCAGAGACTGCAGCGTGTTCATAATGCTTGCGTTCGATTCATTTTCAATATCCGCCGTTATGACCATATTTCCGAACACTTTAATAACCTCTCTTGGCTCCGTCTTACTGACAGACGTAAATTGCACTCTCTTTCACTACTTTTCAAGCTTCTGAATTCCTACATCCCTACTTACCTGGCGTCTAGATTTGAGAAGTTATCCTCTTACCACAATATTGACACTAGATCACAAGATAGCAGTCTGCTAACATCATTCCTCTTCATAGCACTTCCTCCTATTCTACTTCCTTCACAGTAGCCTCTGCCCGCTCCTGGAATCTCCTTCCTCAAGATATCAGGGGTTGCCGCACACTTGGTACCTTTAAGCCACGCTTATACAGTTACCTGTTGTCTAATAATTAATTTTTCTCTATTTATTTAATTTTATACTATGTCATTAATCTTTTCCTGTTTTTTTATATATATTGTACATATATATTTAATTCGTTAAATTTAGAGTAAATCAAAATACATTATAAATATTAATTGTATTGTATTCATAACTTGTAATCGTTTATATTTATAGATATATATTGTAATTTAGATTTAAGACTATTTTTTGTTTGTATTTTTTTTTAAACCTGGTTGAGTGGTAGACAAGGCCTTAAGGCCTTAACTCTGCCAGGTAAAATAAAGCTATTATTATTATTATTATTATTATTATTATTATTATGTTTTAGATCTAGGTTATTTTACAATAGCTATTGTACGTGGCAATAGTTAAATTGTGCGAAAAGTTTGCCTCCACACGATGGTGCTGTTAATCATTTTGTTAAAATTATAAGGTATAATACATTTGTTGGATCTCTTACAATATAGAACAACAGTGCGCATGTGTCAGAGTTTATAGGGCCAGCGATAACCCACCTTCGTACCATATATCGATTATCATCCTTGCCACGTATCGATTATTATCGATATCATACTAAATTTATACAGCTTACGCTAGATGGCAGCACGTCGCTGTGAAATTTAAATTACCAATCTTTGTAATAAATCCCAAAATCTATGTTAAAGAAATATATTAATAATATGCCAGGAGAGAAACCAGGAATGTCGAAAGACAAACCTGGGACATTAAAAAAAATAATAAAATTGCCAAACGGTTATTAAAAATGGGCATACGCTTACTTATCACTTCCTAACGCCGTTCTAACCAGCGATGACCCAAACCAGCGATAGAAAAATCATATTCTAGAGTGTTCTATGGAGAAAATAGCAGTCAACATCACAATATTGTCTAACAGTGTCATAATGTTGTGACTCGCGTATTTAAAAAAAAACTTAAAATTGCCAAATAATGTTATAAAACTTCTATGAAAAAGTTTAAATTTAAAAAAAAATGTTGGTAAGAACAGAAGAAGAGTTATAGTTTACAACAAACTGAAAAATCAAGGGTAAATAGAACTGCTGTTCAGCCAAGCTGATAAATTAGAACAATATATAAGAATATTTTAACTTCTTTATAAAGTTAATTTAAAAAGTGGCCACATGATTAAAGCCTTAAAAGAAAAAGCCATAGTAAACATACCTTTTATTGAGGTGACTACGTTGATGTCATAAACATGTAGTCAAACAACCTCATAATAGTAATGTTGCAACAGTGAACCTTTGAGATACAGTCCAATTCTTTATCTTTATAACAAGTGTTCATTAAAAAAGCTAGTATCGTAGTGTGATGTCCACGAGTTTGCTTGTCTTGAAAATATACTTGTAATAAACTCGTGGAATGCTCCAACACCATTCACTTCAAACATTAACTACATCAAGGTTAAAAACTGTTTTCACTTGTACCTATTAATATTAATTACTCCACTGTAAGCCCAATACATAGCAGGAACGAATAAATAATTTGTCGTAATAAAACCTTAACTATGTTGGTATTATTTCACTTGACATAGCAAAGTTCTTTTTTGTTGATAACTAATGAATAGAACCGCTCATAGCAAGAGCAGATAGTTAACTTGAAGGTCTGCTCGATCTGTGAGCAGAACTGAACTATATCTTGAGTGTCTGCTCGGAGCAGAAGCAGAACTACACCATAACTGTACTAAAGAGCAGGTCTAAACTATAGCTAAAACTAGTTCGAATAGTGAGGCGACATGAGCTATGCTTCAGACAGACCGAGTTCATAAATAATATATATATATGCCTATAGGAATCAAAATACAATGACGCCCCATTTAGATAAAGCAGAGTAATTACATTGAACTCCTAAGCAGGTATATAGGTCGAAGACGTGGAAAACAAAAACATCCCCGCCATGGTGAAACATTTCTGTACATTAAATCTTAGGATTTAACATCATTTTTATAATTTGTTTTATTTTGGATAAAATTATAATCAGCTTCGTGCTTTTATAGAGTTTGGTATGCGAAAAATAAAATGCTACCCTTATATTGGCAAAACAGTAATTTTTCGTGTCAGTTATTAAATGTGGCAGACCGCAGTGTAAACAAAATCGTTCATAACTGTTATTATTAGGTACATTGTGTAATTGCGCACACATTTAAAAGTAATTTCTTATCGTTAGCTTTCTTATGTTTTATTAAAACTATTTGATAATTTAAAACAATTGATGTATCCTATAGGATACATTGCGAATTTAAGGGTTAAAAGTCCAAGGATCAAATTTATATTCTACAGCCCTACTTCTTTTGCGTCAATTCTAACATTGCACTTCCAGTATGATCTATCTACACTTTATTGACTTAAATTTAAGTATATTAATTATTTAATGATACTATGACATGTTGACATGTCTTGGTAATGAAATTCTAACCCAGAATTTCCCTTAACGACAGAAAACTAAGAAGAAGAAAAAAACTTGTCAGATTGGTCGGGACCGGGTTTAAACCCAGTATATCCCAAATATCAGACTGATACTACCTTTTGTGCTTCAGCCACTCCCTAGATAAGGGATCAAATTTAATTTGTACGAACTAAAAATAGATACCAATTTTGCAACAATAAATTTTAAACTTAATATTGCCAACAAAAGTGTTTTATTTGTAGATAATTATCAGATAAAAACACATAGAGTATGCTATCAAACGTTATCACCAATTAATAATTTGGCTAAACTGCACTTCTACTGACTCACTTTATTATTGTAAATTATAGCTCTTATTCTGTATTTACTAATATTCTTTAATATTTTAAACATTATTAGACAATTTTCAAGTATTTATATAATACGCAAATTACACAATATTGTGATGCTAACTGCTATTTTCTCCATAGAGTACATTACTTAGTCTATTATTTTTCTATCGCTGTTTTGGGTTATCGCTGGTTGGATCTGCGTTAGGGAGTGATAAGTAAGTGTACACCCATTTTTAATAAATGTTTGGTAATTTTAATATTATTGATATATTTTTTAAACATAGATTTGGGGATTTGTTGCAAAGACTGTTCATTTAAATTTCATAGCGGCATGCTAATATCTAGCAAAAGATTTTTAATTTTAGTACGATATCGATAGTAATCGAGGACGATAATCGATATGTGGTTCGATGGTGGGTTATCACTGGCTCTATAAACTCTGGCGCATGCGCACTGTTATTCTATAGGACTTTGAAAATATTTCACGTCAGTTTAAGCACAGTTTTTCCATTAATTTTGTATATTATGTTGAATTTTGTTATTTAATTGTAATTTAAAAAATAAATTAAATTGAAGCAACCTTATTAAATAACTACGCGGTGGACTAGTGGTTATGCTCCTTGCCTCTGGTCTCGAGGGTCGTGATTCAAACCCGGCCGGAGTCGATGGATTTTTTTTAGGTTGGAGCAAGTTCTTCGGGAGGAACTTTAAGCCGTGGTTCCGGGTTCGAAGATTTTCAGGCTCGTAAATGAACCTTAAATCTGAAAGCTTAAGACCTCTAAGCAAAATTTACCGACCTTATCACCCTAGAAATACCTTATTTGCCTGCTAGATGTCTCATTGGGTCGGTATGTTGACATCATGACATCTATCGGCAAATAAGCGTAACTAAATTAACTTGGTCTAGTAACTCCTAACAAAGGAGAGCCTAAGCCCCAAAATTCGGCTACGCCACTGAAGGTGCAGATATAACTATGACGTATACAAACCTAATGGAAAATGTGTAATAATTACAAGAACATTAGGTCCACACACACATTGTACCGGTATTTGTCTTCCTTGATTCTTTGTGTGTGTGTGTGTGTGTGTGTGTGTGTGTGTGTGTGTGTGTTGTGTGTGTGTGTGTGTGTGTGTGTATGTGTGTGTGTGTGTGTGTGTGTGCGTGCATGGTTGTGTTCTAATGCCACCCACTACACTTTACGTGCTTCGGTTCCGCGCTGGGTGGACAGATGACTTTAAAATGGTATATTTTGAATTTATGCACCACTTTGGCAGATCACTTTATGTAGATGCATTCTTGTATTGTTTACAGAGAGGAGTGTATGTTTATGTGTTAGTGTAGCATCAAGCGTGTTCGTATGAAGGATGATGATGAATAGAAGGGAGAAGGTGAAATCCGGTAGCTGCACGTAGCCTACTCCTATCGATAAGCACCAAGGGGTCGCCAGGTTTAACGTCCCCATCCGACGGACGAATCGTTATCAAAAGTATCATTATGCTTTCTTAACATATATACTGTGGAGGGATTTGCAATTTAATGCAGAAATCTGGTACACAATCTATTAAAAATTGTACACCACCACCTTTCCTGGTCCCAAGATTGAAAATGTTGCAATAAAATTAATTAGATTATTTTAAGAATTAAAACTTTCAACCCCGCTAGGCAGAAAGCAGGCATTCTACCACCTGAGCTAGCATGATGGACTTCTTCCTTGATTCTCAATTGTTACTAAAAAAGTATAAACGATCTTTGGGTAAAGATAATTATTCCAGTATTTGCTAATTAAGAAATTGCTTAATGCTTGGAGCATAGAAAGGGTATAAATTATTTCAGAGACTGATAGAATCTTCCTTTGTATTAATTGCATCTGAATATTTAATATGCAGCATTTCTCAGTTTCTGCAACATCCGCATTTAGATTCATTACAATATCTATGATTGGAAGAACTGTATTATATACCGATTCCGATTGAGGGTCTTTCCACTTTTCAGCGATTGCCCTTTTACCAGCCGGCTGCTGGCCCTTCACATCCACATGTGTCAATCACAGAGGTAGATGATCAACAGCCAGTGTAGGGGTGACACGTGGTTAGCATGTCGTGTCCCCCAGCCGTTATAGCTGGTTCCTCAACCTGGAGCCGCTACTTATTGTAGCTACCCAATTGCCTTACGATGCTGGGTGGGCACCGGTCCCATACTGGCCGAAATACCATGAGAAAATTTCTTCCCCCATGGAGACTCGAACCAGTGCAAGTCCCGTAGCTCTGCGCCAAGGCTTCCTACCTTAAACCGCTCGGCTACCTAGTTTATTAATTTATTATTTATATCCTCAACTCGTGTCTAACTGAGAGTCGGGTCGAGGGATGAGATGAGATGAACCCTTATATATAGAGAGGTCTGTGCCGGCCGACCACTCCTGATACACCATCACAGGCGCAGATGAACGAAATGAAATGAAATTAATCAGAAAATGGTGGAATGAAATTGTGGCAGGGGAATACCTGGAGAAACCCCGAGAGAAACCTGCCCAAGCTCCATTTCGTCCAACACGAAACCCACATGGAGTGACCGAGACTGAATCTCGGGACCCCAGCAGTGATAGGCGAGCGTCTATGCGCCTGCGCCACGGAGAGCTGTCTCAATTTATTTATTTACTAAGTTTAAAACGTGTTTTAAATTACAAAAAACCTTTTTAAGTGAACATTGACAGTTAAACCCTTTCGAATGTTACAAAAACAAAGTTGAAGGTGTCACATACTCACAAATGCACATTAATAAATTTTGAGTCGAGTATTTCGAGTCGCCTCTTTAAAATCTGTAATATTGAAAATTCAAAAATTTTATATAAATTGACTAGGAATACATAAAATTAATTTATTCAACAGTAGTAATATAAAATTCCCTGAATAGAGGAAATAAAATGTCTTACAATGTTAGTCATATGAATTAAAATGAATTTTGAGTTTTGAAATATTAATTTGTGACAGATACGAGAGAGTTTTTGTTAGTTAAATTTCTCTTTGTTGCCAGAGAACGTGCACTTTTTTAATTTTCCACATTTTTCCCCTTCTCTTTGCAATGTTGGTAAGAGAAGCAACAATGTTCCGCCATGATGTCTGACTCGCTTCAATTGTTTATACAGTTTCCAAGCGCCATTGTTTCGTGAATTCACCCAATTAGGCAGTCTGAAAGCCTCGTTACAGTAATATTCAGCCCCAGTGAGAAGTGAGAGAAACTTTGCCGTACTAACCCCCTCCTCACCCCTTCCACCCCCCAATTCCAATTCCAAATTCCCGTCGTGACTTCAATACCAAATCCTGCGCGCGCTCTGCCAATATAAGCATCATATAATATTATATATAGAGTTCGACACTAATCAGTCCGCTTGTTGCTGTGAATTCTCAATATGAACCACGTAAAATACTACCAGCCTAGTTAAAACTTAACTCACAAGTCTTACAAAAACTTTAATCTCATTGTCACGTGATGCATATACAATCATTTCGTACGGGGAACCAACCTTAAGAAAAAATGTACAAATCACGAGAGGCTAATAAAGATTTTTGTGGTTTTGAACTATGCAAGGGATGGAAATGTCGTTTTAAAAAGAATGTGAACTGAATATTAATCTAAAAGTAAGAAAATAAGATATTGTAAAGATCTGAGGTCTTTTCAACTCACAGGTAGATTTTAATTAACCAAGCACTGGACTCTAAAGATCGCTTTGGCTTCTTCCACCATTATGTCTGACATGTGTATTTAGCAGACTATTCTTTTTAACAAGTTGATTATTAGATTCAATAAGAGAGAAAATGGAGGAAGCTTCATAACGAGCAACTCCAAAATGTATATAGGCCTAACCGGGATATTACTCGTACATCTGAGAGACTGAGATAGGGAGATCATGTAACTCGAATGGGCAACAATAGAAATGTTTTTTTTAAAAAAATGTTAATTTGTAAACCTTTGGGGAATAGATGATTACGAAATCCAAGGTGTAAATAAATTTCGGATGGATCTTACAGAACTGAATATCGGATCTATCAACTGGATTATGTTGTCTGAGGATAGGAAGCAATATCAATGCAATATCTTAGTGAATGCGACATTAGACCTCCGGGTTCCATAAGTAATTTATATCTTAGTTAATTCGCATTCAATGGGCCTATTGAAATCATTATATATACGGTATGATAAGAAAAATAAATGCCTGGACGGGATTCGAACCCGTATCTCTGAGTCTGTACTCAGTGTGATATCCATATTATATATATAATATATATATATATATATATATATATACGTATATATATTATATCCTTATATTATATATACGTATACATAGTTTAAAAGATCTCAATACAATGTGATTGAATAGATGGAGGAAGGAGACAAGATAATTAGGCATATTGTTATGGCGGTCAAGGTCTTTTAACATGCTTCAGCGTCTACGATAATTATGATATTTAGTTTAAGTTACATTAATAGATATCCAATATATATCTTTCTTCTTCTTCTTCTTCTTCTTCGTCATCACGTTTTAGGCTTATTTACTAGCCTGTTCCGGCTCCAAATTGCTGCTGTTTCCATCTTTTCTTTGGTCTTCCCAAACTTCTTCTTCCTCGTGATGAATAACTGTATGCTGCTTTTGTTATTCTATTCTCATCATCCTTGCCAAGTATTCTTGTAGTTTGTTCTGTATTTCACTATTGTTGTGTTTAATTCCTCTACTTTTAGTTGTTGTCTTATTTCTGTGTTATGTTTTTTGTCTGTTCTTCGATATCCTGCTATTGGTCTGAGGGATTTCATTTTAGCAGCTTGTATTCTGGCAAATTGTTGTGTTGTCGCTTTCCATGTTTCGGATCCATAAGTAATAATAGGCACTGTTATTGTCTTGTATAATTTCATTATAGAGTCTTCCCTGGCTTTATTTTTCAAACTTTTTTTAATGTTCCTGTTATATAATTAAACTTATTTAGTTTGTTAGTTATATCTCTTTCCGCTGTGTTTGATATTTCGCAACCTAGGAAGTTATATCTTACCACTTGTTCTATTGGTTTATTTTCTAATATTATCTTTGCCCGAACTGGATGGGCGCCTTGAAGGCCATTGTTTTTTTATTTTTCTAATGATATTTCCATGTTGTATTTTTTTTATATTTAATTTAGTTTATATAGCATTCTTCGTCCTCTGTTTTTGCTATTAAAATCTGGTCATCTGCAAAGGTTACTGTTTTTATTACTATATTTCCTAAGTAAATTCCCCCAATCATCATTTGCTTCCATGATCTTATCATGTCGTCGAGATAAATGTTAAAAAGAGTGGTTGATAGTGGACAACCTTGTCTAACTCCTCCTGTTATATGTATTGGTTCCCTTTGATTTATTTTTATTTTTGTTTTCTCATACATTTTCTTAATTACTGCTATCAAGTGTAGTGGAATTCCTTTTTCACATAATATGTTCCGTAATTTTGGTCTAGACACTTTATCAAAGACCTTCTTATAATCTATAAAGAGGATGTGCGTCTCTAAGTTGAATTCTCTTCGCATCTCTATTATTGTTTTAAAGTGAATACGTTGTCCGTGCAGGTTTTCCTTTTCTAAAACCTGTCTGCTCTTCTGATATTATTGCGTCTACTATAGTTGTTAATCTTTTGTTGATCATTTTTGCATATATTTTGAATGCTGCACATAGTAAGCTTATGCCTCTATAGTTTTCTGTATTTATTTTATCGCCTTTTTAAATTATTTTTCCACTTTTCCATTCACCTGGTATTGTATTTTGTTTCCAGCACTTGTTATAGAATTTTAACAATCTCTCTTGAAAATTCTTTTGGGCATTTTTTATCAATTATATGTTTATATTGTCTATCCCGCATGCTTTATTATTTTTACATTTCTTTAATATTTCTATCACATCTTGCATCTCTAATTCACCTACTCTGCATATTGTTCCTTTGTTTCTATGAGTGTTATTTCTTCTTTATTTTGTTTGTCCGCCCACAGTTCTTTATAATAATTCTCTAATTCTATATCTAGTATAGTTAGCAGATTTGTTTTGTCTTTTACTTCAGAATTAAGGCTTCTTATAAACTGATATACTTTGTCTTGTCTTCTGTGTAAATTGTGTTCCATTTCTGCTATGTATCTATCCCAATGTTCTCTATTTAATTTTCTGGTATATTTTTTTTACTAATGCTCTTGTTCTATTATATTCTATTCTGTTTTGGTAATTCTTGTTGTTTAAGTATTTTACGTAGGCCTCCTTTTTATCTTTTTATCTCTTACCAATTTCTAGATTTCGGAATCCCATTTTTTTAGTCCTTTGTTTCTTCCACCTACTTTCTTTGTTCCTAATACTTCTTTTGCTGTTTTATGTATGAGTCCTTTTATACTATTCCATTCTTCTTCAATTTCCTTTTTTGGCTCTTCCGCATTCTTTTAGCCTTCTTTTGTATAAATATTGTATCGATTCTTCTGCTAACAATTTTATTTTATAAATGTCTTGTTTGTTTTTTTTTATATATTTTTTTCCTTCTTCTTGAATTCTTTATTCCAATTTCTATACCATTTCTTTTGTATATATATTTTACTAATCAACAGGTAATGGTCACTATGGATGTCGCTTCCTCTGAAGACTCTTGTGTCTCTGACTAGATTTTTCATTTTTTGATTAACCATAATGTAATCTATTATAGAGCATGATCCTCTCTCACTTCTCGTATATTTATGTGTTTCCTTATGTCTGAAGTAATTGTCCGTTATTCTCAATTGGTTAAATCATGCGAAATTTAATAACGTTTTCCCATTATAATTTAGCGTTTCTTCTCCATTGTTTCCCGTTACATTTGTAATTGGTGTTTTCCCTATACGTGCATTTGCATCTCCTGCTATGATTAAGTAATCGTTTTTGTTTGTTTGGTCTATTATCTTTTGTAGTTGTTGGTAAAATTATGTTGTTTCTTTCTTGTTCTCTGCCTTCCTCTTGTACGTAGATTCCTATTACAATAAGATTTCCTTTTGGTATTTTGCATCTTATTTACATTATTCTCCGATTTATCCATTCGTATGCAGTTATTATTTTCCTTAATCTTGTGCTTACTAATATTGCTACTCCTGCTTGAGCTCTTTCTGTTATTTCAACTCCACTATAAAACATTATGTAGTTACTTAGATCTTGACTTCCTCTTTGTTTCTTTTTTGTTTCTGTTATCACTTCTATACCTCTTTCTTTAATTCTCTTTCCAGTTCGGTTTCTTTATGATGTATTCTCTGACATTCCGTGTTGCTACTTTAATTTGGTCTTGAATTCCAAAACGTTTATCCTTATGCTTTGCGTTTGTCGTCATCGGTTGAACAGTCCGGCTATCTCTTTGAAGCTTGTAAGTATTTTGAAGTGTCCCCTGAGTACGCTACTAACGTACTGCAGGGTTAGTCCTTTGGAGGGGCTGCCTCTTTAAAGCCTTTGGACTTGCTTCCTTGTGTTTTATCCCCACAAGGAGGGTTGCCTCTTCCGCCTTCTGCCGTTGAGGACTTCACTCTTGTTTCCCCGAGCTGGGTCTCTTATTTCATCGCCAGAGATTGGGTTGCCACTTCCGCCATTTTTGCCGTTCCGATATTTCTGTCTCCGCCGTGTCTGCCGTTGTGGCCTTCCGTGTTTGCAGCTTCCAGTGTGGGTCGTTATTCTTAGTTCCCACTCCTCTTATCTAACCGCAAAACAAAGACTTCCCGGTTATGATCGTCTGGGTCATTGGTACTAAGCCTCCCTACCTCGCCAAGGTGATAATCCACAGGGATCTTTACTAAGCTAAACTAAATTTCTCGTCTCCATCTTCCCCTTAGCGTCTTAACAGAAATATAGGGCATCCACAAAATGTCTCCAACGGATCCTATTCTGTGCTATCGTCTTTACTTCATTCCAAGTTATTCCTATCCTTGCACTTTCTATTGTATGGTTCTTCTCCAGGGTTGATTTAGTCTTTCTGTTCCTCTTTATTCCTCAGGATTACGTTCTAAAGCTTTATTTAGAAAATGTTTAATTTTCTTTCCGTAATGTATGTCCTATGCAGTTCCATTTTCGTCTTTTTATTTCTATTTAGTATATTTTTGTTCTTGTCTCCTCACTTAGTAATTTTGGTTTGCTGTATTCACTGATAAATCACATTTAAACCTATTAGAGGTAGAGTTATTAAAGTGTACTGGTGACATGTATAGTAGGCTCTAGGGCTATATGTTAAATACACAATATATCTTGTTATTGTGTAAAGTTGACATACTTGGTTTTGAATGACATCATTAGTTTCTAGGGAACGCAGTTAGGATAAGGACTTAATAAATAGGCATAAATATAATCTAAGAATATGATTTCGCTCGTGTAAAAATGTCTGATACTCGTATTCGTGAAATTTAGCTTTCAAATCCCGTAACAGATACGCTCATCTCAATGAAGGTAAATGGATCGTTACATCGATATAACTCATCAATGATGATTTTAAAATTAATTATAAACAATATTGTCCTACTAAGCAAAAACGCAGCAGGAAAAATGAAAATTGAAGTTATGGGTATACTCTTTTTTCTCTTATTTCAGATTTGAAGTTATTTTACGTTACGTAAAATCTACAACACGTAACCAATATCTTTCATCGAGTGTTATTAGTAAAATGCATCACAATCTAAGGTCACTTACCTGACAACATGCTACTCAACTGCTAAGTTTACTGGCAAATTAACCCTGTAGTTAGCAGTAACAGAAAAAAGCAAGCATTATTGTTAATCGATATGAGATCAATAATAATTAAAATCCAATATCCACTCATAATAAAACCATACAATAATTCTCATAAACTAGTTTGTTACTGTACGAATCTTCTTCTTCTTCTTCTTCCTTCCAAGTATTAGGGCGAGGCCAGTTACGATCCTATAGAAAATTTTCCCTTATGGGAAATTCTCGTATAATACTTGAAAGCATAATAATAGTCCCTTAGATTGGGTTGCTGGCCAAAGGAAGGCAAGACCAGTGATGGGGTCAGGCTTTTCTGGAGAAGAAAAGAAAATAAAGGAAAGAAAAATGGAAAAAAAAGGAAAGACTCCCTAGCCCTCGGATGCCCTAATAGCGTCGGGGTCGAAAAAAACAAGAGTTAACCAAGAGAGGTTAGATAGTAAAGTTAAAAGAGTGCAAAACACAAGTAAGTGGAAGAAATGTTTTGCACAGCTTGGGCACCTTATGGTCGCCATCCACATATCCCCTAGATAAGGGCCCCTGAGGGTACGAATCTTAATTTTTGTATTTAATCTAACGCATAACAAAGCCTGTTTCTTTCGTATATAAAATATTTAAAGTATATCAAATGTAATTTTAATGACTAATATTAAAGACAAGCGATATGGCTTATTCAGTCAATACAGTAATTCAAACATTGAACGCATTTAGCACCATCTTCTCCATTTTTGAAGACACTGCATCTTATTTAGGTATATAGAACAGCTTTATAAAATTATGCATTTCTAAGATATGATTAAAGATGTTAAAACTCATGGCTCGTCAGGCCCTTGGCTTACCAATCGGCTGCTGGCCTGAATTCTGCTCGTCATTTATAGAGGTGATTTAACATCTAGCCAGTCTATACTGGTAGCATGTTGTCAGGATATAGAGTCCCCCTGCCGTTATAGTTAGTTTTCTGAACCTTGAGACTTATGGAATACTTATTAGTTACTCAAATTCCTCACGATCTGGGTAGGCACCGATCCCATACTGGCCGAAATTCCATGAGAAAATTTCTTTTCCCATGGGAATTCGAACCGGAACAAGTCCCGAAGCTCTGCATCAAAGCACCACGCTATAAAACCTTTTGACTACGGCCCAGGACAAAAATATGTTAAAACATTTACAAATAATATTAAAATATAAAGTGCTTACTATAATGCTCAGTTTTCAATGTGGGCAATAAAATATCTGTTTTGTGCAATTTTGAAATGACAAATTTTTAATTTATATGAATACGCATACATACCTAGGCACACAAGCATATGCACTAATAATTGAGCAGGTGTAAATAAAACCTACATGACGTAAAATGTTTTATTGGCTCTCCAAATTCATTGTAATGAGTTATGGTAAGTTTGAGAGCCAAAGAAAAGAATTTCTACGTCACATAGTTTTATTTGAATCTACTCTATGCTTTAGTTCAATAGAATAAAATATACTATAAATAAGATTTTTTAAATTTTATTTCGAGGCGGTTGAAAACATATTTATTGTAAATCATCACTTGAGTGTAAAGGAGTGTTCTAAGACCCACGAGAGAACAATATATTTTTGTATGACTTGTATACAATACCGACAGTTATCAGAAAGTTTTCTGCGAATATAATTATGTCTGCAACACGTTATCTTTGTCTGTTAATACCAATGCACTTTTATCTCTTATGACTACGACTAGGATGTTTATGTAGTAAAACATAAGATGGCAATGCACATAGTATTATGTTATTCAACTGTTGTGTGTGAATCCAAAACAAAAGACAATCAGAAGTCTAACTTTTCATTATACTATTCAACTGTTTGTATGTAAAACAAAAAACAAAATATAGTCATAAGTCTAACTTCTAATTATACTTTGTTGCAATCTTATATTTTAGTACATAAAAATCCTAGCCATACTTATGATCCATGACGTCAATTTTATTGTTGATTTAGAAATAATTATAATTAGAAGAAATCTTTAAAGTCGCAAAAAAGTTGTAAAAAACTTCATAAATTTTGCTAATAATAGGGCCGTATTACGATACAAGGATGGAAGACAGTGTTTTACGTACGAGTTGAATTTTCAACAAGTTGGCCTATGTAAAAGTTTTCCATCTTTGCATCGAACCGTATTTTATTCTAAGACAATGTTGAATTTATTGCATTATATTATAACATTTGTAATGTTATGATGTCATTATAGGACCCCTATTTAGAATGTCATATTGCATATTGGAGGGAGCTTTGAGTGATGGTTGCGAAATTCCACAAATTATTCTAAATAAGTCCAGAGAACCATAGGTAGATTAATATGTTTTAACTGAAATATTATACTGACTAGGTATTATTAATTTAAACTAAATTAATTCAACATTTCTCATGACGTCAGATAAATTAATGGTCGCGCAAACATTCAGATTTCTTCTTCCGGTAGAATGATGCCAATATAAGGTATGTGAGGTTATGTAGGCCTATAGCAGTTTTATGAAAGTTTTATATTTATAGTAACGTGTCGTTTTAAGGGTAAGTAACGCCTATTTAGAGGTGAAGGGTCTGAAATTACAGCTTTGCAGAGTATATATGCAGAGTATTCTTAATATTGCTTATGATAAAATGAGTTGTCCCGCGCCGTAGCCGAGCGGTTAAGGTAGAAAGCCTTGGCGCAGAGCTACGGGACTTGCGCTGGTTCGAGTCTCCATGGGGGAAGAAATTTTCTCATGGTATTTCGGCCTGTATAGGACCGGTGCCCCACCCAGCATCGTGAGGCAATTGGGTAGCTACAATAAGTAGCGGCTCCAGGTTGAGGAACCAGCTATAACGGCTGGGGGACTCGACATGCTAACCACATGTCACCCCTACACTGGCTGTTGATCATCTACCTCTGTGATTGACACATGTGGATGTGAAGGGCCAGCAGCCGGCTGGTAAAAGGGCCACCGCTGAAAAGTGGAAAGACCCTCAATCGGAATAAAATGAGTTACCACACACTAGATTTTAGTTTTATTTTGGCCAAAGTTGCGTGCAGTAAATTGTTTGAGAACTGTATAGTTCGTTTTCCACACGATTTTAGTAACGTTAACACATCAAATTCGACACAGTATGAAATAAATAAAGTTACATTTATCATTTACAACAATACAATTGCAAAAGTTTAAACTAATGGCTTATTGACTTATTCTGCAATAAAAGAAAAGATAATTTAGTTACTATCGGATGTGGACTACGGATCTCCATAATAATGCTTCTCAAATGCTACCTTTTGAGCCAACTCATTCGGGAATTTAAATTTTCTATTCTACTTAAAATAAGGTATATTATCATACCAGATAATGAACAAATTCCTTATACCGACGTCGTTAAAAACTTGGGATTTTACTTAGATTCTAATTTAAAATGGCATGAGCAAGTAAAACAAACATCTAAAAGGATCTTCTCCATAATGCATTCCCTAAAGCGACTTAAACATTTTCTTCCTACAAATCTTAAAAGAATTTTAATCCAAACTTTAGTGATGCCGCATTTTGACTACTGTGACGTTCTACTAACTGACATAAGTGACGGATTGTCTGACAAACTGCAGCGTGTCCATAATATGTGTATCAGATTAATATTTAATGTTCGAAAATACGATCACATTTCTCCATTATTTCACGAATTGTCATGGCTACATCTAAAAGAGAGAAGAAAATCGCACTGTCTAATTCTCCTATTTAAGATCCTACATACCTCGATTCCCAATTATGTATCATCCCGTTTCCAGTATCTATCCTCAAACCATAACTTAAACACAAGATCACAACATAGTCTTTTACTTAATATACCGCAACATAGGACATCACATCACTCCATGTCATATACCATCTCCACTTCTCGCAACTGGAATTCCCTACCACAAGAAATAAGGGGCTGCCAGACATTGGCATCTTTTAAAAGAAATCTAAATTTATATTTGCTCTAAACTCGACTTCATTATTATCCAGTGTAAGAATATATATTATAATTGGTGTTTCCCGTATAATGTATCATATTTATATTATTATTATTATTATTATTATTATTATTATTATTATTATTATTATTATCGTATCATTATTGTTATTACCCTATAAAATGTTGTTTGTACATGACATTTACATTGCTACATTTATTGTATCTTTAATTGTTTATAATTAGTATAGTGTATATCTATATTTGTCAAATATTTATTTTATTTGTGCTGGTTGAGTGGAAGAGAGGGCCTTATGGCCTTAACTCTGCCAGAATAAATAAAGTATTATTATTATTATTATTATTATTATTATAGAATATCACATTTTTAATGTTGCCCTTTTCGGAATACCGTAAATTCTCTCCAACTTCCTGTAGGCTTAATAAATGATCTAAAAATAACAGAAAATGTAATAGAGAATAATTTTTTCTTGTACTACATTAGATTGTTGGCTAAGCAAATTTCATCAAGTTCAATATCAAGAAATTAAAACAATCGAAACTCGTAACAATAAGATATATTTCTTTGTGCAAAGCTCTCTTTTGAAAACGTTCTTATTAAAAATATTTGATGATAGAAACTCGGTCGTCGTGTTAGATAGAATAAAAATCAATATGGAACTATTACTCATGATTGATTCCAATTCTTCCTGCACGGTAAAATCAAATGGCAGAGTACGTACAAAGACCAAATACCTGCGCAGGCATTCCAATCACAATGTTTGCCTTAATTTTACGTTAACAAGATCCCTACCAGCTACCATATTCAAGATACGGTTCGTAATATTAACCATTTCACATTTACAACATTGGATATTGCATTATAATTATTTTATATTCAAAATATTAATTAACATACTGTATATAACTTGTATATAGTAAGTATATTTTATCAAAAAATAATAAAATAGCCCTCTTTGTTCTCATAAATTTTCGTAAAATGATTTATAAAAATGACATTTTATTCTATTCTCATTAAAAAAATCCAATATTTTTGTTTATCTAGAATACCAATAGGCTATTGTTAATGTCTCTTGCAAATATAAAAAATATATACGTATTAAATTAATGAATTATGAAGTAATTATTAATGTTGAAGTTTATCCTGGTAATGGAATTCCAATTCATCATTCGTCTTAATAGCTGAGGAAAATCTAAAAAGAAAAAAAAATCCCTAGCTGTCGATCGGCACTGACATTTGAACTTGGGAGATTTTGAATATTTTCAAACTTTACCGTTTGAGCCAAATAGTTCGTTTTAACTACAATTTAAGAAATTCCGAAGTAATTGAAGCTATTGAGTTTGTTGTATTAATATGTTTGAAAAAAGTTTATAGATCTTCACCGATCCTATCTAGTAACGCAATGAAACTGACTATAAACAATGTGTGTGTGGTGTGTGTGTGTGTGTGTGT
>JASPKZ010009652.1:0-32500 GCA_030220185.1 Diploptera punctata | reverse complement strand
ATATATATATATATATATATATATATAAGAAATTTCTGGCGCAGGAGAAAAAATTCACAAATTCTGCATATATATACAAATATATATATATATATATATATATGTGTGTGTGTGTGTGTGTGTATGTGCATAATTTGTGAAATTCGTTCGAATCTACTAATAGAAGAAAAAAATTACTTTCATAGAGCTAGTTGGCTGAAATGATATCGTTTCAGACTTATTCAGAAAGTTTCGAGATCATCAAACTGAGATTTTTCCTGATTTAACTCAGTTGGCAAGAAAAACGTTTGGTGAGAATTTCATTGTCAAAATTTATTTCATTACATTAACATAATTTTAAAAACTAGACGCGATATGACATACATTTAAAGCGTCTATAAATGAGAGATAAAGCATTGTTTCATACAAGTTACCTGTATATCTTGGATATAATAGGCCTAAATATCGGTACATTTTAGGGTCTATGAAAAAGAAACTTTTATAAGATAATAATAAGATAGGGTTACCCATGCCGGACTGGTCGAAGGTGATAAGCCAGACGAAATAAGTACCTTGGTCGAAAGAGTGACGATCTTTCACCGTAAAAATACAACCGTCAAGAAATGCGGACATGGGTTCTACTGGGGTAAAATTTTCCGGAGGTCAAATAGTTCCCCCATTCGGTTCTCCGGGCGGGGACTACTTCAGGGAACCCATGCCAAAGGCTCAAACACAGGGACATGTTCCTAGGAACATGGAATGTTAGGACTTTATACAATAGCGGGGCACTAGAGATATTAACGCGGGAATTGGATAAATCACCCTTGGATATAGTCGCTTTACAGGAAGTTAGGTGGCCAGGAGAAGGTAGTCAGGAATCAGGAAGCTTTGCATTATACTATGGGGGTGCAGAAAGACCTGCATTTGGAACGTGTTTTTTTTGTCAGAAGGAGGATCCTATTCGCTATCCGAGATATTAAGTTTGTTAGTGATAGGATATCATACATAATTCTAAAGGGTAAACGACATGATTTTATAATTGTAAATGTACATGCCCCCACAGAAGATAAAGATGACAAGATCAAGGATGAGTTCTATGAAGAATTAGAATGCTTATTTGATAGCCTTTCACGATATCATATGAAAATTGTCTTAGGAGATTTTAATGCAAAAGTGGGGCGGGAAGATATATTCAAACCAACAATAGGCAAATTCCAGTCTTCATGAAGATAGTAACGACAACGGGGTTAGATTAGTCACATTTGCCACATCAAAGAATCTCATTGTTAAGAGCACAACATTTCAGCATAAGGATATTCATAAATACACCTGGACGTCCCCAGATGGAGAAACTCGGAACCAGATAGATCATGTATTAGTGGATAAACGCTGGCACAGTAGCATCATTGATGTTAGATCAGTTAGAGGGACAGACTGCAATTCAGATCATCATCTGGTCAGGGTGAAAATCAGACAACGGCTATCGCTTATGAGAGGAACAAACGCTAAAGATGATTCTGTAAAATATGAATTAAAAAACTTGAAAAATGATGAAATGCGGCAAGAATACCAAATCAAAATTGCTAATAGATTTGAAATACTGGAATCTTCAGATGACAATGTGGCAAACGAAGAAGAAACTGATATAAATAAAGAATGGGAGGCTATGAGAGATACTATTAAATTGTCAGCATCAGAAAGCATTGGTTGTTTAAAAAAGAGGCAAAACAAGAAATGGTTTGATGAGGAATGTGCCGACATTGTAAAGAAAAGAAAGCTAGCAAAAAATGAAATGGTTACACGAGCCAAATGAAGTAAATTTAGAGCAATTGGGTAGTGTTAGACGGGAAACCACCAAGTTACTAAAGAGTAAAAAGAGGGAATATTTGAGAGAGAAGATTAATGATCTTGAAACGAATGCAAAAAATAGGAACATTAGAGAATTATATCAGGGAATTAGTATAAGAGAAGAAAGGGTTTCAGGCTAGAACAAACATAATTCGGAATGAAAATGGGGATATGATTGCAGATTCCAAGAGTATATTAAATATATGGAAAAGTTATTTTAATCAGCTATTAAATGTACATACAGAACAGGACATTGAGGAGGATAAGTTACAGACAGCAGAAATGCTAGTCTCAGAGCCAAGTGCATTAGAGGTTGAAATGGCAATTGAAAAATTGAAGATGTATAAAGCATCAGGTTCAGATGAGATCCCAGCAGAACTGATAAAATCAGGGGGAGAAAAATTGATGGACAAGATACGCTGTTTGCTTAGTATGATTTGGGAAAAAGAAGCTCTTCCAGATGAATGGAAGGAATCAATTATCGTACCAATTTATAAGAAAGGAGATAAAACTGATTGTAACAACTATAGGGGCATCTCATTACTTTCAACTTCGTACAAAATTCTAACAAATATATTAGTAAGCAGACTTACTCCCTATATTGATGACATTCTAGGAGATCATCAATGTGCATTTAGAAGAAACAGGTCTACAACAGATCAGATTTTTAGTATAAGACAGATTTTAGAAAAGAAATGGGAATATAATGGTACTGTACATCAACTATACGTAGACTTCCAAAAAGCATATGATTCAATTAAGAGGGAGAAGTTATATAGTATCCTGCTGGAGTTCGGAATTCCTAAAAAGTTAGTTAGACTTATACGAATGTGTCTAAATGGCTCAACGAGTAGGGTGCGTGTAGGCAAACAGTTTTCAGACACTTTTGAAATCCAGAATGGGTTGAAGCAAGGAGATGCACTATCTCCTCTACTATTTAATTTTGTACTAGAGCATGCCATTAAATCTTTAGAGAATGAGGAAGGCTTACAACTGAATGGTATTAATAAGCTGTTAGTTTATGCTGATGATGTAGTACTACTGGCCGATAGCGAGGAGATACTAAAGGCCAACACGCACACACTATTGAGTAACACTAAGAAATTAGGACTGGAAGTAAATATCAGTAAAACTAAATATATGGTCACACGTAGAAATACATTATATAATGGAAATGGACAGCTAATGACAAATGAGGGAAATTTTGAGGAATTGGCTGAATTCAAATACCTAGGAACAATAATCACAAATAGGAATGAGATGCACAAAGAAATTAAACATAGGCTCAATTCTGGAAATGCATGCTATTATGCATTGCAGAGACTTTTGATGTCCCAACTCCTTTCAAAAAACGTTAAGCTGAAAATATATAAAACTATTATTCTACCAGTTATATTATATGGGTGCGAGACATGGACTCTTACTTTAAGGGAGGAAAGGAGATTACGAGTATTTGAGAATAAAGTTCTTAGGAAAATTTTTGGACCAAAGAGAGATGAACAGACAGGTGAATGGAGAAGACTACATAACAATGAACTACATGGTCTTTATAGGAAGCCAGATATAATAAGAACAGTTAAGTCCCGTAGACTGCGATGGGCAGGACATGTTGCGCGTATGGGGAATGAAAGACGTGCATGGAAACTTCTTGTAGGAAAGCCAGAAGGAAAACGCCCAGTTGGTAGACCAAGAATGAGGTGGGAGAACAACATTAACTATGATTTGAGGGAAGTCGATTATACAGGGAATGATTGGAAAGCATTAGCTCAGGATAGGGATATATGGAGAGCTTATGTCCGTGCGGCCATGAACCTACGGGTTCGATAGTGCCAGTGAGTAAGTAAGTAAGTAATAAGAAAGTTAATAAATCCAATGCATAATTATGTTTAATTAAACTGCCATTGAAAATCAGACATCTCAAAATGGCGCCATTGTTGTAAGATAATTTCTAGCGACAAAAATATCTTTTGTAGCTTTTACTGTAACATCCTGCGTTCATTTATTTCACTTCTACCAACTTCCTACAAGATGTGGCTTCCCCACCACGTTCTTTCTTGTTTGAATATGAGAATCTACATCTTCATACGCTACTAGCGAATGCATTCACAATGTTTTGAATAGACCGGCATTATACCTTAGGCCTATACAAGGTAAGACGTATCTGCACATTCAAAACATAACTTTCCCTCGCTGTAACTTTGTGCCTCAGTTATTCAATAGGTTTTTCGAGAATTTTGACACGACAGAAACGAGTAAATGACGTAACAAAGGAATATAGTTTCGTTACCAGATTACAAATTATCCGAGCGAACATGTTAAATTCTAATATATTTAAAAAAATTACGTTAGACTGGTTATAGCCTACGAAACGGAGTTCACATATTTTTGTATTTTAATGTTCGCGAAATATTTAAGGTCTTGTATTTAGTATACTCATAATGTTACATGGTTTTATTTACTATATCCATCCATCCATAGTAATTCTGCCCGAGGGAAGGTCTTTCACTGCAATCATAGCATTATCATGCTATGCTTTGCAGCTTTACTAGGGAATTAAAGGTGTGGTGGCTTCCCGTTGCTTTCCACACCGGTGAAGGATGATGATGATAATGATAAAGATGATGATGATGATGGCCGGATGATTTTCGGGGAACGTTGGGCCCTAAGCGTCCTGACATTTGTCTTACAGGTGAGGAAAAACCCCGAAAAAACCTCACGCAGGAATCTGTCCCGACCGGGAATCGAACCCGGGCCCGCTGCGTTACAAGACAGCACGCTACCTCGAGACCACAGCGGTGGACATTTAATATATACATATAAACATTATTTTACTGTTCTGTGTTAAGTATAGTATCTAGTACTCCTTGTTTTTCCACAGTTCGTTAATAATAATAATAATAATAATAATCCATAGTAATTCTGCCCGAGGGCAGGTCCTTCACTGCAATCATAGCATTTTCATGCTATGCTTGCAGCTTTACTAGGGAATTGTGTAGGTGTGGTAGCTTCCCGTTGCTTTCCACACCTGTGAAGGATGACGATGATGATGATGATAATGATAAGGACGATGATGAGATGATGGCCATATGATTTCGGGGACCGTTTGGGCCTTAAAGTTTTCCTGACATTTGTCTTACAGGTGAGGAAAACCCCGATAAAAACCTCACCCAGAAAAACTGCCCCGACCGGGGATCGAACCCGGGCCCGCTGCGTGACAAGGCAGCACGCTACCTCGAGACCACAGCGGTGGACTAAATAATAATAATAATAATCAAAACAAACGCTACATGTTAGATACTACATGGAGTATAGAGAGATGTGGGGCCTGCTCATTATCGTCCCATCAGGCGTACCATACAACTGTGTAACGTTTACGGAGTAACATTCAGTTCTTTCTTTTTCTCCTTTTCGTTTTACACTGTTTTCCTTCTTGTGTTTGCCATACTGTTTTTACCTTTTTGTTAACTTTATTTTATTCTCACATATAGACACACACCCAGACCCAAGGTGGAGATTTAAAATCCCCTACCCCGCCGGGAATCGAACCCGGGTCGCCGGAGTGGAAGGTAGGGACTCTACGGACTACGCCACGGCGACGGACAGTTCTGATACACGTACTACAGGTATTGGTGGACTTTAAATTGTGCGTTGTTTCGTTTTTGTTTGTTTCTCTGTGTTTACTAGCATCGACAATACTGCATAGTGTTTTAGTTGTACAATTGCAATTATCTGCTGTATTATACAATTTTTGCAGCACCTAACTATACCTGGTCCCGCCTTGACGTTGTGTTGCTCCTCCATTACATCGTTTCAATGGTCAGGTTGTTCTGTACTTGAAGAGTTCGATGTAGGACCCGCTAGCCCCGATAATGATAATAATAATAATAATAATAATAATAATAATTATTATTATTATTATTATTATTATTATCATCATCATCATCAGACTGCAGAGAAATAGTACCGAGATGAGAACTTACGAACAAACGAACTTAGGTTGTTTAAAAAGTGCAAATGACTGGCTCATGTAGTGTCAAGACAGACGGCAAGCTAGTGATGCCTATTGCTCTGTGTACATGGTTATAGTCTGCTTACTCTAACAACTGGTACAATTTACATTATTCAAGCTATTCATGTAACCTGTTTCTTACTCGTATTCAAAAGAAATTTAATAGGCCTACATACATATTCAAATGTGATTTATTCACACAGCTTTTGAACATTTAATTACCGTAAGAGGGGAAAAAAGAAGCAATCCATTTTCTATGTCAGTTATTACAATGGCAACAATACTGATTCCATAGTTGTTGAAAGTGAAGTTCTTCCGATTACCAGGACAATATTTAACTGCGAGAAACTTCTTTCAGGTCGCATGAAGTTATAGGAACATTTTTTGCACATTTTATAGAGCTTTTGGAATTTCTAAATCGGACATTTGCAGACGTTTTAATGGTCTGATGCAGACCCGGGCGTCTAGATAGGCCTACTCAGTGTGTGTGCGCGCCTCTCTTTGCGCAGAGTTTTCGATCCCTTAGTTGTATACATAAACGGCATAAAGTTTGATCAGTGGGGTATAATGAATTTTATGTCACCAGTACATTTCTATTACAGGATACGCATTTTAAAAGACACAACACTGAACTGATTTGTAGTTTCTCTTATCTATAGTCGGTGCGGCAATATTTGTGTAAGCGGACCAGTGTTCTGAAAGTACGTAATTCCCACCCCCTTGTCTTGGTATACTTTCAAAATTAGATTTTATGAACTTTAAATCTGTTGATAAATTATCAAAAAATGGAGTTTGCAATTTTTATTGAAGTAGCGTCATCATCATTAAAACTACCAACAATTGTATTTTTAATAGTTATTCGTATAATAGCCAATCAGTTAAATGCTTCTAATCAGCTACCCCACCGAGCCTGAAGTGGAAGGTTTGGTCCTAGTTTTTTTTTTTTAATTCTGTTAGGCGCTTTGAGAAATATCTTTTTCAAATTAGCTATGAAAGTGTGCACATCGGCAAAGAAAAGCTGAATCACTTCAGCTATTCTATGAAGATCGTGAGACAGGCAGGTTAAGTGCAGAATGTTTGAAAATGTAATTTTATTTGCTTACCAAAACTACTGACAATTATATTTTCTTAAAAAAGTTATTCTTATAATATGTAGCTGTTTCTAACCAGTTGCCCCACCAAGGCGGGTTGAGGTGGAACTGGAAGGTTTGGGGCTGGTTTTTTATTATATATATATATATATATATATATCATCATCATCATCATGAACAAATTCGTTTTAGGTCATGTGGCCTGTACGGTAAACCTAGCGAAGATGGTCTTGAGCTTTCCACCGATGTTTTGGTCTTCCTTGGTCCCTATGTCCAGTTGGGGTATATTGGAATGCCAATTTTGGAAGTATATTTCTTGCCATTCTCCTCAGATGATTTTTCCATTCTTGTTGGTATCTTTGTATATCTTCATTCAAACTTGTTACTCCAAGTTTTCCTCTGATAATAGTGTTCCTTTGGTGATCCAGTCTATTAACTCCTAACAATGATCGAAAGAAGCGCATTTGGCTTACTTGAAGTTTATATATATATATATATATATATATAATATATATATATATATATATATAATTCTGTTAGAGGTTTTCAGAAATATCTTTTACTAATTAGCTGCGAAAGGCTAAAGAAATATTAATAACTTCAGGTAATCTATGAAGGCTCAAGATAGGATAAGTGCAGAATGTGTGAAAAATGTAATAACTTACCAACCTTTACCATGTACGGAGCAGCATGTGTGACAAGAAGCAAAACATTTTCAAACTTAATTCCTTCGGGCCATAAAAGTGACATCGCATTATAAGAGAAATTCTCCATTGTTGCATGGTCTACTTTTTCCCCAATTTCTCAAAAGATACAAATTTGTCTCCCGGATTATTAGGTGACGGTATGCCCATAATAATAATCGCAACATGTCTACCTTTTATGTCTATCGTTTCATATAGTGAAAGTCAAATCTATAATCTCTACCTTGTCTCTTTTATCATTTGCAGAACTTCATTGTAACAAGCTGGAATATTTATCTTTCTCTTCGAATCACTTTTTTACTGGGAATATGTTTATTTGTGTATTTTTGTAATAAATTTCTGAATTCCGGATTGTCTAAAGTTCTGAATGGGATATAGCCCCGATCATCAATTTACATAAAACTTTACGAAATTCAGATTGCATATTAATGTCAGGATTCTCATTTGAACGAGTGTTTAGCCTGTGTTAACAATTCTACGTTTTTAATATGCGTGTTGGTTTACAATGTTGCTCCATATAGAGATAGATCATCGGTTGATTAATGTCTTTGATATCGTCCGATTCCTAATAGCCAATTTTGTCGGTCCATCCAATCTCCTGGTTGTAGATGTTTGCTGAATGTATTGTTTTTTATTCAATTTAGTTCTACCTATATAAGAAAATAATCAGCTCTACCTGTAAAATATTCAGTGTCAAACTCCTATATTACTGAGTCCATTCTAGACTTATTTATTTTTCTTTTCCGCATAGCGATCACTGAAATATCACAACTATATAAATCCACCTGTTGTTCAGCAGTAAAATGATTAGTTACGTTGGCTATGTTAACTTTAAGTACTATGGTCGTGACGTAATAATCTTACTCTCTTATTTCAGTCTACAGTTAAGTCGCGCAGTACTAAGCATGAAAATAGAATATTTCCGAAACATTTCCCAGCAATCAATAATAATATTAATAATAATATATTTCTTTCAGCTTCCGTAATTTACTAATTTCAGCATTTCTATACTACAGTGTGTCCCACTCGCTACCGAACCCGGCATCAATTGTAATAATTCAATACTAATGGAGATATTGCAGTGAAATTTGAAGACGACTTACCTCATTCTGTGAGAAATAAGGTGACATCATAAGAGATGCTGGAAGTGTTCGCCATTTGCATCCAGGCAAGCTTGAATTCGCCGGACCATATTATCGGATGTCTTCGCTAAGATGTCCGCGTTTATTGCCTGGTTCTCTGTGCGGATGTTTTCTTTCAAAGCGTCTATGGTTCGTGGTCTGTTATTATAAACTGTCCCTTTCAGATGTCCCCACAGAAAAAAATCAGGTATTGTCAGATCGGGTGAGCGCGGTGGCCAAAGCCCTTTCGAAATGACGCGGTCACCGAAAAAGGATTGAATTTCAGCCATGCTGGCGTTTGATGTGTGGCATGTCGCACCATCTTGTTGGAAATATCCCATGGAGAGTTCCTGGTCATCCAGTGATTTACAACATATTGAATATTTCAAGGTATTCATTTGTTGCTACAGTTGTATTGAAGAAGATGGGAGATATTGCACACCACACACCAATCTTTGCTGAATGAAGGGGCTCTTCGTGTATCATATGGGGGTTCTCTCTTGCCCAGACACGGGAATTTTGATCATTTATGTATCCCGACAAGTGAAACCATGCCTCGTCCGTGAACCAAGTGTAGTCCAGAATAGGCGGGTTATCTTGAAGAAATGTTTGAAAGTTTTGACAGTACCTTACTCGTTTCACTTTGTCGGTTTCTTTTAATTCGTGCACCACAGTGTAACGATAAGCGTGAAGCTTCGCTTTTTTCGCAACACGCTGACAACTGCTTTTTGACACTCCTGTTTCTTGTGAAAGTCGGCGGAGTGATTTAGAGGGAGAAGCCAGCAGCCTATCCACATTAGTGATCGTTTCCTGTGTCATTTGTTCTCTACCTCCTGCATGTCTGTCCAGTAAAGTTCCATGTGTTTCAAGTTTCTTCGCTAAGGCCCAAATGGTGGACTTACTTGGTGGATGTCGGTTGTCTCCAAATCTCTCTACAAACTGCTCTTGACATGCCTGTATTGAGTCTGTCTTCCAATACACTCGAATAATAAACACACGCTGTTCTAGAGTATACCGATTCATTTTCAACTGCAATACTTATCTTTCTAGTGTACGAACTGAACTTAACTCTTGTTTTCCAATGCAAACGAATATGAATAATGAATAAACACGATTAAAACAATTACACACGCAACGCAATAATCACAAACAACATAGCAAATAAACTAATTGTTGTTCGTGTTACCAAACGCAAATAAACTCATTGTTGTTCGTGTTGCCATATTCTCGTAGAAAAAGTTTTAAAAATTTCACTGCAATACCTCCATTAGTATTGGAATTATTACAATTCATATCGGGTTCGGTAGCGAGTGGGACACACTGTATTATATGGATTTCCGCGATGATCTTCTTCAGTAATCAAGATGGTATGGATTTTCCAAGAGGATGACATCTGATAGAATCCCTAAGAATATATTTCAGTAGAAATTAGATGGGAAAACAATAAATATCTTCTTGTATCTTGTAAGGCTATGTTTCCCTTAACAGAGATTTAGGCGCTCTCCCCCACAGGGAAGAATTTGAACCATACTAATTTAGTTGGGTAGTACTATGAATGAATGTAGCCACAATGTCCCATGAAGGGCTAGGGCCTCCTACAAGAGAGGGGCTCAATTTTAAAGTTTTAAGTGGTTCACGTGGTGAGCTAATTCACATGAACATTATGTTTATAGAGTATTTCACTTGTGCACTTCACTACAGTTTATTAAGAATTTTAGTCCATTCTTAGATTGTTCGCTAGTTGTTTCCACTTGTTCCTGTTGCAGGCTGTGGTTGACCAATGTCCTCCCAACATCAGTTTGAACGTGTCTGCCCATCTTCTTCTTGGCCGACCTCGTGTACGTCTTCCAATGTAGGGGTCCCACATGGTGGTTTCCACTTTGTTTGGAGGGCTTTTAGAGTAATGTTCTTTGAAGTTGTAATTTTCTGTAGCGCCATGTTGGAAAGTAAGAGTCCATGTTTCTCATCCATATAATATAACTGGTAGAATAATAGTTTTATATATTTTCAGCTTAACGTTTTTTGAAAGGAGTTGGGACATCAAAAGTCTCTGCAATGCATTATAGCATGAATTTCCAGAATTGAGCCAATGTTTAATTTCTTTGTGCATCTCATTTATATTTGTGATTATTGTTCCTAGGTATTTGAATTCAGCCACTTCTTCAAAATTCCCCTCATTTGTCATTATCTGTCCGTTTCCATTATACTCGTATAATGTATTTCTAAGTGTGGCCATACTTGTATTAATATTCAGTTCCAGTCCTAATTTTCTTACGTTACTCAATACCATACATACTTTTTTTACCACATACGGACATAGAGGGCCTCCCCAGTAGAATGGTTGCTCAATGCCGGGGCCACCTCTAAGACAACATGTACCTTTAAGATAAGACACATTATTTATTCATATATTCATTCTAAACAAGAAAATATGGTATAGATGATTGTGGCGGCCAGACGGTGTTAGGGGACTATATTACCCTTAAAGTTACCTGGTGATCGTCTCCTAGGTGTAAAAAACATTAAAAAGCCTCACCCTAGTATGTTGTCCATATTGTGAATCGAATCCTGAGCCCGATGCATCTGAGGTATATCGGTGAACAACAACAATAATAATAATAATAATAACAATAATAATAATAATAATAATTATTATTATTATTATTATTATTATTATGACGATTATGATGATGACGACGACAATGATGATGACGATGACGACAATGATAATGATGACGACAATGATGATGATGACGATAATGATGATGGCAATGATGGTGATGACAATGATGATGATGACAATGATGATGATGATGATGACGAAGATGGCGATGGCGATGATGATGATGACAATAATGATGTTGATGATGACAATGATGATGATGATGACGATGACGATGATGATGATGATTATGATAATGATGATGATGACAATGATGACGATGACAATGATGATGATAATAATGACAATGATGTAGATGCCAATGATAATAATAATAATAATAATAATAATAATAATAATAATAATAATAGCTTTATTTTACCTGGCAGAGTTAAGGCCTTAAGGCCTTGTCTACCACTCAACCAGGTTTAAAAAAAATACAAAAGAAAGTCTTAAATCTAAATTACAATATGTATATATAAACGATTTACAAGTTATGAATACAATACAATTAATATTTATAATGTATTTTGATTTACTCTAAATTTAACGAATTAAATATATAATATGTACAAAATATATAAAAAACGAGGAAAAGATTAATGACATAGTATAAAATTAAATAAATAGAGAAAAATTAATTATTAGACAACAGGTAACTGTATAAGCGTGACTTAAAGGTGCCAAGTGTGCGGCAACCCCTGATATCTTGAGGAAGGAGATTCCAGGAGCGGGCGGAGGCTACTGTGAAGGAAGTAGAATAGGAGGAAGTGCTATGAAGAGGAATTGTTAGCAGACTGCTATCTTGTGACCTAGTGTCAATATTGTGGTAGGAGGATAACTTCTCAAATCTGGACGCCAGGTAAGTAGGAATGTAGGAATTCAGAAGCTTGAAAAGTAGCGAAAGAGAGTGCAATTTACGTCTGTCAGTAAGACGGAGCCAAGAGAGGTTATTAAAGTGTTCGGAAATATGGTCATAACCGGCGGATATTGAAAATGAATCGAATGCAAGCATTATGAACACGCTGCAGTCTCTGCGACAAGGGCATAGTTTAGATCATTATATATAATGTCACAATAATCGAAGTGTGGTAACACAAGATTCTGCACTAGGATTTGTTTTAACGAAACTGGGAGAAAATTCTTTAAACGTCTAAGATAATGTAAGATGGAGAAAGTCTTTTTACATATGTGTTTCACTTGTGTTTGCCAGGTTAAATTTGCGTCTAGATGTAGTCCAAGATCTATTACTGAAGAAGAATAAGGGATAATTATATTATTTATAGTAATGTTTGGAAGTGTAGATATGTCAAAGGTTGTAAGCAGTCTTTGTTGTCCCATTAGAATTACTTGTGACTTGTTAGGATTTAGATTTAGACCGATTACTTGAAGACCAGTTAAAGATGGATATGAGATCGTCATTCATTTTCATCAAGCTGTTATAGAGAGAATGAGGAGGTGAATGTAGGTAAATTTGGAGATCATCAGCATAGAGGTGATAACGGCAGTGCTTTAGTACAGTTGGCAAATCATTTATGTAGATTGAGAAAAGAAGAGGTACGAGAACACTGCCCTGGGGGACTCCAGCCGGCACGTTACGCCAAGTCGAAGATCTAGAGTTTAATGAAACGTATTGTTGACGACCGTGCAGGTATGATTCGAACCAGGATACAGCGCTGTCAGACAAATGTAGGTGCTTGAGCTTTATCATAAGTAAGTCGTGGTCTACTGTGTCAAAAGCTTTGCTGAAGTCAAGTAAGGTTAAAGGAGTCAATTGACGTCTGTCCACGGCTTCACGAATATCTTCGGTAATTTTTAGCAAAGCTGTGGTTGTGCTATGACCAGATCTAAAGCCGGATTGATAAGGATCAAGGAGGTGATTTTCTTGGAGATAATCAGTCATTTGCTTATGTACAATATATTCCAGGGCTTTAGATAATGTCGGAAGGATGCTAATCGGTCGGAAGTCATTACAGTTAGTAGGTGTACTTATTTTTGGTATAGGCCGAACTCTACACTGTTTCCATACAATAGGGAAGATAGAAGTTATAAGGGAAGCATTGAAAATATGAGTCACTGTGGGTAGAATAATGTCAATGATTTTATTTAGCATTAAAATGCTGATGTTATCTGTTCCTTGCGCATTGGATTTAATCCGCTTGAGTGCTTTTTTAACGTCTATAGGCGAAATGTCGTAAAAGTAAAATTTATCTCTTCCTATATGTGGGGGATGGGGATAAGTCTTTAAGAATGTCTATTTTAGTCTTGTTGTCTGGAGGTGTCTTGGGTATTGAGGTAAAATGTTCATTTAAGTCATCTACAGAAATGTCTATAGAGTCAGTTGAGGGATTCAACTGTCTAAGTCCCATTGCACGGAGCTTTCGCCAAGTGTCCCGTGCACTTATTTCAGGTCTGATTATACTGTGGGCGTGTCGTAGTTTGGCATTACGTATAGTTTGTGTAGTTGTGTTTCTAAGTTCTTTGTACAGTTGCCAGTTCTCGTCATTTTTATGTCGTCTGTATGTTCGGTATGCTTTGTCTCGTTTTGACATAAGTTCACGTATTGAATCATTCATCCAGGGAGCAGGGGAGCGGGAAAATCGTCGGGTTTTTACTGGTGCATGTCTGTCGTATAGTTGTAGTATCAGTGTATTAAATGTGTCTACTTTTTCATCAACTGATCTAAGATTCCATATTGAATACCAAGGTAGTTCTAAAAGCGTCTGATTTTAGTTTAGTATCGTCTATGTTTTGTAAATTTCTGTACGTAATTAATTTAGAGCGTCTTTTAGGACATTGGAGTGAGTATTCTACGAATACAATGTCATGAGCAGATATGCCAGGAGCAGGAATTTGTCCATATGACAGTACTTTCTGTGGATGTGTAGTCACAATTAAGTCCAGTAGAGTGTCGGAAGTAGCAGTGTGGTGTGTGGCAGAGAGAGGAACAATGGTCATATTAAAGCTTTGGAACATATTTTTAAGTTGTATGGCTGGTGAGTCAGTCTGAAGAAGATTTGTATTAAAATCACCTGCGACAATAACGTGTTCATATGAGGCAATGAATCGTTCAGAGCGTTTCTAGATCCGAAAGGTGCCCCATTTTTGGAGGTTTGTATACAATGCATAAGAGACATTTTTTTAGACTGGCTTGAATTTCTACGAATAAGAACTCGGGGCGAGCGGAATATACAGAAGGGGACTTGTGGACAATTCTTGGATTAAGCTCATTTGATATAAAGGCACAAAACTCCTCCACCTCTTTTATCTATTCTGTCATTTCTGAGCAGTGTATATCCGTCTAGGTGAACAAGGGACGAAGGTATGGATGGGGTGAGCCAGGTTTCCGAAATTAAAATGGCGCTCAGTCCAAGAGATGAAAATATGGTTTCAAACTCATCAAAGTGGGACAGAATGCTTTGTGAATTACGTGAGGCGATTTTAAGTGATGATTTATCAATAGAAAATGCCTTCCTAAGTAGACTGGTAGTTGTTTTTGGAGGGGATGGTAGGGATTGAGGAATGTTGCTACCTGTGTTAAAGCTGTCTGCACAATAAGAGGGTGATTGCAGAAGGTGAGTGAGTCAAGGGTTGCAAATAATTCATCATTTGTCAGCTCAATGTTGCCAATAGCAGAAAGTAAAAATAAACTATGTACTGTAATAACTCTAATAAAATTAAAATAATTAGCTAAACAAAATAACTTAAAAAATGAAAATAAAACAAGTAAGTTGTCCTAAATAAAAAATAATAAACTTAAAACTTACCTAAATTAGAAATAAATTAACAATATAATTGTTAGCAAAGAAAAGACAAATAAAGTAAACATATTTTACACTCAGGTCCTATCTAGTTGATATCCGTAGAAGATCTAATTTTGCGTTTTTCGCCATTTACTTTGGCTATGACGGCACCGTCCATTGTCCATACATTTTGAATACCGTATTTTTGTATACTGTCTTGTAGCAGGCGATAGCGACACTTCGTTAGGTCCTCGCGAACAGTGACCCCACTTCCTTTCAACTTTTTCTTGCTTAGAAAAACTTCACTGCGCTTGCGGTAACTAACAAATTTCACTATTATAGCCCGCGGTCTTTCTGCATTTTATTAACACCAAACACGGTGACTTCTGTAAATGTCGGTCACTGATAGATCGACACCGATTTTTTTTGGCCACCTCGATGGCTTTGGTTTCAGTGTCCTCTCCGGCCTCGTATTTTACACCAAAAATTCTGAGGCATTGACTTCTCTGGTAGTGTTCTAGATCGTCATAATTTATTTTCCACCACCTCAATCTTTCTGTCTTTTTCATCGAGGGTCTTTGTCAGATTCCTCAATTACTTTAGTGTTGTCCTCGATGGTATTCTGCAGTTCCGCCACTACCTGGTCCCGCAACATGGACACAAACACCTGCAGAGTGCTGGGATCCTGCAGCGCCTCTTTCAGTAACACGTGACATCGTGTAGGCTCTCCGCTTAGAACTTGTCGGACTCATTGTTTGAATTACGTGTGTTTTACCCATGTTGTTAAATGTACACACTTTTGACACTAACTAATATAAATTTAAACTTAAACTGACTACGAATATACAACTTTAACTATGAAAATAACGAAGGCACCTGCTGAAAAGTAACTTAAAACCTGGAGCGTAACTTGTGCGTGTTAGTAGCTAGCCGCCATGAGTGTAGTTACGCTTATTTCTCCACACATGCCGTGAATGGTAAGCGGTCAACATACCAACCCAATGAAAGATCTAGTAAGCAACTAAGGTATTACTAGGATGATGAAGGTGTCGGTAAAGTTCGCTTAGAGGCCTCTTTATTCAGGCTTAAGGTTATTTTACGAGCCTGAAAACCTTCATACTCGGGACTAACGACTTAAAATCCCTCCCGCAGAACTTGCTCCTTGGATTTTTCCACCCTAACTCAGCTGGATTTGAACCCGCATCCCTCGAAACCAGAGGCAAGTAACATAAACGGGACATTCCATACGAAATCGGCAAAAAAATTGTGAAAAATTGAACTCACATCTTAAAAGTTTAAAATTGTTTTACGGTGAAACTTTATGATATACTGAATATCTGAACCGAATTTCAAGTCTTCGCTTGATGTAATTAAAGAGTAATAGAGTTGTCAATTTATCGTATTGTTTCAAATAGTCTCTTTTATAAAATAAATTTCTCGAAGTATACAACTACATCCTCAACTTCAAAAGATAGTCACATTATAGATGATTTTATGCTCTATCGCTGGAAAATTAGTATGTTAATATTTACGTTTCTCTGAAAGGCCTAAATGCAATTAATATGAAATTGACCTTTCTCACCAAAAATTTTATAAAATCAAAAAGTGCCACATTTTTACCTAAACACCAGTTTTTTTTTTGTAATTAGTATTAAAATGGAGTTTTGAAAGGAAACTACCAAAAATAATTATTTTCCCTAAAATCCCCTATGTGTAGAGACTGCCCGCAATCCGTGAGTGAAGATCGCTCGCTCGTACAAAGAATGACGGAGCTACTTGGTAATAGTCCTTTGCGCACTTACAAATATTTTTATTGTTATTATCAACATTACGTTATTTTTATTATCATTATTACAATTATTACATTATAATCATCAACATCGTGGACTAGTAGTTATTCTGCACGCCTCCGATTCGAGATTCGCGGGTTCAAACTCGATAGGAATCAATGGAATTTTAAAGGCGTAACAATATTCTGAATGTAGCTTTCTCCAGAAGGAAGGAAATCCGTGAGTCCCGTGTCGTAAATTTATGGTACGTAGGAGAACCTCGCGCTTGAAATAAATTGCTACATAATAAACGTCATTAAATATAACAATCTTTATTGATATCTTCAGTAGGCTGTTAATTTTGTGTGATTTCGGTTAATGTATAGTTTAATTTAAATTACTAAGCATCTAAGAATTCAAGCTGGTAGGCCTATTAAAAATATATTTCTAGAGAGTAGTTTTGTAATGTGTTGTAATATTATGTACTTGTACTCTACCACCAATGTCTGATGTTGAATATTGTAAGTAATGTTAAGCTATCGATGATAATTTATAACAATTTTCATGCTGTTACAAGTAATATTTAAGAGGTATAAATATATTTTATTGGCTTGGTATAACTTACTGATCTTGCATCCCCTATTAAAATGAACGATAATATTAGCTTATATTATAAGCTAAATTATTAAAGTACTTAATTTAATGTCTAAACTTCCCATTATTCTCCTTTTATAACACAAAATGTATACCTCTACCATTATTCTCTCATTCCAGAAACATTTAAGAAATTGTAAAATTATGTATTAACACATAATATTGTAAATAACTATCGTATACTAATATAAGCATAATTAAAATTATATTTAACTTCTAACTCACCATTTAGTCTTTGTAAATCTGCAAACTTATTGGTTAAAGACAATAATACATCATTTTAAATTTGACTGTGACACCAAAAATGACGAGATGCACTAAACACACGCACTGGTGTAAATCAACTGCCTAGTATGCAATCTGAACTTGAGAATTGTTGATGGGAAAGCAGATGTTTAAGGAAGACTTGCTGACCCTGCATTATTATCGTTTGGTAGGAAGTGGTAGAGTATTTAAAACATTCGGTTTTATTTGGAAGTGAATATCTTATAACTATACTATTTTCGTCAAAGTTTTCAGGGTACAATACAGTACACTGAATAAAAAGTTATTTTATGACTGAAATTAGTAATTATAGCATAATAAAAATTTATATCAGTTTATTCAATTAATGATGTAAGAGTTTTTATTATATAATATTACATTTAAACTGTAATGAAACATTTGTAACAAAATGAATAATTTGCTTTAAAAAAAGGACAGAATATTACGAGTATTTGAGAATTAAGTACTTAGGAAAATGTTTGGGTCAAAAAGAGATGAACAGACAGGTTAATGGAGAAAACTACATAATAGTGAGCTACATTATATGTATAGGAAGTCAGGTATAATAAGAACAGTTAAGTCGCGTAGGCTGCGATGGACAGGAAATGTGGCACGTATGGGGGATGAAAGAGGTGCTTGGAAACTTCTGGTAGGAAAACCGGAGGGAAAACGCCCAGTTGGAAGACTAAGAATGAGGTGGGAGTATAACATTATACACGATTTGAAGGAAGTGGGTTATACAGGGGATAATTGGAAAACGTTAGCTCGGGATGGGATGTATTGAGAGCTTACTGTATGTCAATTTGGTATTCATACACAAACATTTTTATTAATAAAAATCCAATTTTCAGAAAGTTTTTAAAAGTAAAGAAAAAATATTTATTGTGGTTTGAAGGAAACACTAAGTTATATCTAAATATGTAGTTCAAAACTTAATTATAAAATAAACATAATTTTATCAAAATAAATAATCTTTATTACACCCAAATACAAGCCAATTTGCTATTCATACACTAAAGAAAACACTGCAGTGTATTTGCTTGTCTAACTTGCTTAAACATTAATGCAACATGAATACTCTAAGTTGTGCATTTGTTTACATCTGTTTACTGTACACTGGCAGTCAGTCGCCTCCAAAATGGGTAAATGTAAAGAACTCAGTTCTGATCTCAAGGATACAATTGTAAATCTTGCACTTAAGGGATATTCTTTGAGAAAATAGAGCGACTGATAGGTAAATGTCATGCAACAGTACAGTGTATACTAAATAAATTCAAGTATAAAGGTTCAGTAGAGAATGTTCCGAGAAAACCTAAACAAAAGAAGTTAAGTGAAAAGGAGGAGATAACCATTGTGAGACAAGTGAAATTCAACCACAGAATTAGTGCTCCAAAATTGCGGTCTACCCTAGAAGTTTCTACTGGTAAAAAGGTATGCAACTGAGACAGTTCGGAAGGTGTTACGCAGAAATGGCTATCATGGAAGAATGACTAGAAAAAGGCCGTATGTAAGTAAGAAGAACCGTGTTGTAAGACTACAGTTTTCAAAAGAACATATAAATAAGATAAACCTGTTCGGTTCAGATGGCGTTCATAGAGTCTGGAGAAAAGCCAATGCGGATAATGATGTGACCAATACAACACCTACAGTAAAACATGGGGATGGGTCTACAATGTTGTGGGGGTGTATGTCGGCAAAAGGGGTTGGCAATATACAGTTCATTGACAATGTTATGGACAAATTTGTGTATAACGACATTCTTCGTAAGAATGTTAAACAAAGTGCAGCAAAATTGGATATGCTCCCTACGTACATATTCCAACAAGATAACGACCCCAAACATACGGCGGACTTAAATAAGACTTGGTTGATATGGAAACATGCCAAAGCAATTGAAAACCCCTCCTCAATCTGCTGACTTAAACCCTATAGAATATTTATGGGCGTTTTTTGAAACCTAGGGTCCACAGCAGAAATCCTTCTTCAAAGAAGTATTGAAGAAGGTGGTTACTGAAGAATGTTTCTCGTCAAAATCAGTCCTCAGATATTGTGATAGGCTTGTTATATCCATGCAGCGGAGATGTCAAGGGTGTTATTAAAGCTAAAGGGTACACTACAAAGTATTAAGGATAGTTCATTTTTTTCTTCATTTTTTTTTAACTTTTTCCCCCATTCTGACTGCGATGAATAGAAAAGTGACTATTACAAATTAAAACTTTTAACGTTGTTTAAGATATACGTGAAAAGGTTATAGAATTTGTTGATTTGTATATATTATGTAAAGAAGTGTACCTGAAAAGGTTTAGTTAATGGCAAAATATAATTCCAATATTCTGAGAATTAAAATTGTGATATTTCACATTATAAAATCTAAGTGACTGAAGCAACAAATTGCAGCACGATGCTATGTACACGATTTGCCCCATGATCATTTCAGGTTCCACAGAGCCAGTGAGTGAGCTTAGTTATTGTATAAATAATTTGTTTAATAATTCACCGTAAACGTAAAGTAAAAGAGCTCTCTAATTCTCGCTTCAGCAATAAAAATTTGATAAGTAAACATCTATTGCGCTCCAAGAATTAAAATATCGCCACTCCTATAAATTGACGGTACCGTTCCATTAAACAGAACTATAATATAATCTATTAACATTAATGGAAAGTTGAAAAAGTGACTGATGAAAGGGGGTCAGACTCTTTCAATTAACTACGCCCGCGACCATGTCTTGTGAATTAAGTCAGCTGCACCGTGGATCCGCCAGGTTTTTTACGAAAATAGAATAAAAAACATTTATATTGTCTGAACTATTCAACACTCCAAAAAGGTAATTCCTGGAAATTAATCCTTATTACGTGAGTAGTATCCTGTATTTCTTCTCGTTTTCATTTTTTGATATGTACTGCAGTAAACCGCCATAAAATAGAAAATTGACACAGAAAATAAAAATATCCTAATTATAAAAATAACACCCTTAAACTGCATGATATCACCTATATAAATATGTTTGAAACAAATTTTTGCTGTTTACTCTTTCAGAAATATTAGTTAGTAAACGTTTTAGTTTATCATATTTACGATAATTTTAGATCATCATAACTACGAACCTATAAATGATAAAAATTAAATTCGATACTAATACGTTTATAAAAATGTATTCACTATATTTAGGGATACATAAAATTAAAAAAAAAGGCAAGATTTTTTGCCGTCCGATTTGATATGGATTATCCCAAACAATATTATACATAGTCAATAAAAACACAAATCACCAAATTAAAATTTAAAAGAGTCAACGCGTTTCAATAGTGATGCTATCATTTTCAAGATTGATTATTGACAGCAAATAATTAGTCTTGGAAATTATAACATCGCTATTGAAACGCGTTGACTCTTTTAAATTTTAATTTGGTGATTTGGGTTTTTATTGAATATGCATAATACAATTTTATCACCAAGACGATCCCATTATTTTAGTAACATAAAAACACTAGTCCACCGCGGCCGAAGTAATAAACATCATCGTCGTTATAATTATTATAGTCCACCGCTGTGGTCTCGAGGTAGCGTGCTGCCTTGTCGCGCAGCGGGACGGGTTCGATTCCCGGTCGGGGCAGTTTTTCTGGTGAGGTTTTTATCGGGGTTTTTCCTCACCTGTAAAACAAATGTCAGGAAAATTTTAAGGCCCAAACGGTCCTCGAAATCATATGGCCATCATCATCCTTCTCATTATCATCATCATTATCCTTCACCGATGTGGAAAGCAACGGGAAGCTACTACACCTAGAATTCGCTGGTAAAACTGCAATCATAACATGAAAATGCTATGATTGCAGTGAAGGACCTGCCTTCGGGCAGAATTACTATGGATGGATATATAATAAAAGCTTTCTTTTCACGTAAAGAGTTTATTTTATTGAAAGTTTTCCTGCCTACATGGCAATAATAAAATGTCCATTTGAACGTGATCGGTGCTACCACTCGTGCAAGTGTGAGTGAGGTTAACAACTTATAGTATTTGTATTGTCAACCTCAATATTGAAAATCGTTAAAGCACTCCAAAAACTTTGATATGATCGAATGACCAGCAAACATCTCTACCTATAACCCGATATTCTCCTGACCTAAACACCACACGTCATTTGTATATTTACAGACCTTGTGCAATAGCACACTGTGAGTCATTCCATCGTAAGGAATGTCATATTGTTGTTAACTTACCCGCGCGGTGTATGTATCTATCCTGAACTAATATTTTCCAGTTATTCCCTACATAATTCATCTCTCAAAATTCATAGTCAATGTTTCTTGCACGCATTTTTCTTGATCTGCCGCGGTGGACTACTGGTTATGCTCCTGACCTCTGATCCCGAGGTTCGCGGGATCAAATCCAGCCGGAGTCCATGAATTTTGTAGGATGAAAAAAATCATAGAGCATGTCCTCCGGAGGGACTTCAAGCCGTGGGTACCGAGTCTGAAGATTTACCGATCTTAACATCCCAGCAATACCTTAGTTGCCTGCTATATGTCTAATCGAGTCGGTATGTTGACCGCATGCCATATAAGAGCAAATAATGTATACTGCAGCCAGTGATTCTCCGGCCTTGATGTTTTCACGACAGTGTTGCCGATATGGATATTCAGTGAGAGTGGCCGCTTTATGTATGCGATTAACAGACAAACAGCTGACAACATCTCAGCAATTTCAAACCTTACTAGCGCGCTATAGCAAGAGCAGTGATTGGTTGTGGCAGACATCTACTCCCACTACAACCATATCCTTATTGGCAGTAGAGGGCGAATTCTCTCCGTACCCCTCGTATTAACTAAACTTCAGAGCCGGAGATATGACGGCTCGGGTATAACTAAAATAACTTGGTGTACTCACTTCTAACAAAAGAGAGGTTATGACTGAACATTAGGGTACGCCATTATAGATATACCTATTGGGAGCTTTACCTCTGGTTTTCCTGTGTGATGTTCCCGTGGCCCACTTTTATTCTCCGTGCGTACCGCTTAGGCTATAATGCCGATCACAGTATAGAGACTTAACTCCCAACTCATCCTTAATTCACATATAGGGCACTTTGTCTTTCCTACAACAAGTACCGATTGTCCTTTTCATGTATGCCACATTTATTTCCCATCGCACTGTATATTCTTATTATATCTGGTTTCCTATGAAGATCATGGAGCTAACTGTTTTGATTGTTTCTTTATTTACTTTTGTCTCCATTTGATCCAAAAATGTGAAATTAAAAAATACACTTATTTTTTCTCATGTATCAGGAATTCTGAAATTATATATTTTGCTGATGTAGATAAGGAATTTAAAAAAAAACTTATTTTTCTCATATATCTGAAATTATAAAATTATTTTCTCTTCTGAAGATGTGAAGTTTAAAAAATAAATATGTTTATAATTTATCTGAAATATTGAAATTATCTTCTCCGCTGCACATTATATTTGTTTTAATTTCGTAATCTAATGATCTCAATCGTACATCAAAATTGCATTCGTTATAAAATCTCAGCGTTTATGTATATATGTATATATGGGATAAAACAGGATTTTAGATTCCACGATGAGTGGTTATGATTACCCCCTGACACAGAATTTAACTGATCTAAAGTGTAAATTTTATGCGAGCGCCTGATACACATGAATACAACGTAGAAATTAGAGGTGGAAGCAAATATGAGGAGTATAGATGCAAAAGGAATATTATCTGCCTTTTAAATATATACAGAAATTGTTTAAACTATTTATTACGAAAATATTGATACAAACGCCGATATTTATATACTGGTTTAGTAAAATTCGATTGAAAATATCATCTTTTTTAGATTGTTTAGAAGTATACGATATTCAATTTTAATACGTGATAGTGTGCCTTTAAAAAAATGTTTCAATGAGAGCCAATTTGTATTTCTCAACATAATAACAGTAGGCCCTGTTTAAATTCATAACTTCAAACATTAAAAGTTGGTCTGTCTTCACACATGGTGTCATTTTCATTTCATCTGAACTTTAATTAATAATGAACTTGTAGGCTCTCAGCTTTTTGTCATTTCACAAGGTGTTCGTTCCATTGTGCTTGGTGAGACGATTATCTACACTGTCCTTTTTTATGTCGTTGCCTTTCGTTATCACAAAAGGTGTCAATTATGATATATCCATTCATTAATCAAGTAAAATACTGTATTTAATTACACCTCCAAATTGCCTCTCTCACATAATATTATAGCTAATCTGGTGTAAGCTCGCTTTCTTAAATACTGTTGGACTTTTTAAAATTGTTTTTCAGCATGTTCCATGACAAAGAAGTAATACTATATGCTTTAATTTACAAAAGGTTTACATAAAATTATTTGTAAAAAACATTATTTTATTTTCATTAATTTTCTATGGCCACTTGTAATTTTTTATCTATTTGTTCCACTCATTGAATTGGATTTGTTTTGCTCTATAATCTGTCTAAATCTATGGAATTAATTAATGATATTAATTCAACTGTGTACTCCTGTAGTAGTCTTACTTTATCGAATGTCCATTTACCATATTTCTTAATCATGTTGTTCGTAAATAACTGTCTTTCTGTTTCTAGTTTTGTACATTCAAACAATAGATGATGTATGGTTTGTTCTGAGTTTCCGCATGTACACAGGGGGCTGTCTTTTATTTTAAAACGATAGTAAAAACTGTTAATTTTTCCGTGACCTGTTAAGAAAGTAGTTATATTTCAAGTTAAAGGTAAATTTAATTTCAATCTTTCCTTCCCAGTAGGTAAAAAGGATTTTGTCACTACACCTTTTGTGGTGTTTTCCCATTAATTTTCCACTTATTTACACTTATCGATTGCAATTCACTTAAAACTACACTGGTTGGTTTACGGTCGTAACACACTGGAAGTTCTCTGTTCCCTGCTGCTTGTTTAGCCAGTCTGTCAGCAATCTCATTGCCATCATTCCTGTTGTGTGCCTTGGCCCATGTGTAGTGAATTTTCCAATTCTGCATTTCTAGGTTTTTAGTTAGGTCTCTAAATGATGCTATTAGGTTTTGTTGGTTTTTTATTGTTTTCTAGTGAATCTAAAGTTATTCTGCTGTCTGTGTGAATCGCTGATGTTTTTTGATGGATAGGAAGATGGTGACCAGTTTCTAGATATTCTAGCGCTAGCTGTTCTGCTTGATTGTTTGTGCAGTGATTTTGTAGTCTGTATTGTAGCTCTTGAGTAGGTAGTTTGTTGACATATATGGCGATTCCTGCTCCTACACCCGTATACTGTTGGGCCCTTGTAGTACTGTATATGTTGGAATAAGTTAACCTCACTTCTATTGCTCGATTTTACTGGTTAATGAACTCGTACTTACTTTGCTTTATTGATATATGCCGAGTTAGGTTCAGAAAAAAAATTCGACAGCTAGAGCATAAACACACACACACACACACACACACACATATATATATATATATATATATATATATACAGAAAGAGAGATAGAGAGAGAGAAAGTGATCATTTTCGGTGTCTAGTAGATACTGGTAGAATCGACGAAGATTTGTACAACATTTTCAAAAATATTTTCATGGGTACAACCTTAATAGCTTCATTTCTATCGGTTATAAGCAGGGCTAGCTGATCATACACAGAACCTTTCAAGTGCAGGACGACCTGACTGTAGAAACGATGTGAACAACACTAGTAAGTACGAGGGACGGGAGCAAAAGCAACACAACGACAAGACGGGACCAGGCACAGTTAGGTGCTGCAAAAATTGTATAATACAGCAGCCAATTACAATTGCACAATACAGTAATTAACTTCCACCAATACTATAATACTTGTATCAGAACTGAAATTATTTTTCTACTATATAAAACTTTCCTCATTAGAAGATTGCCTCAAGGACAAAGTGATACAGACAATTTTCGAAATTGATTAAATACATTTTGTAAATACATTTTTTTTTCAAATTGTTATTGAAGTATACATACTATAAAGTAGATATTTTGTAAAGATGGTTTCTTAAAATTGAAATTGATCCTCTAATGGCAGCGATGGCAATTTTAGAAAGATACACTCTGTCCAAATCTAAGAAATTCCATAATTTAGCTGAGAATCCTGATATAGTACCTCTTGCCCCGATCATCAATCCTGTGACAGGTATACTATCTAATTGGTATTTATCTTTGTAATAGTCAATTGTTGGCTCATATATGACCTCGGTTCTATTTTGTTGGTTTTCGGAATGCCCGTGGTAATGGTCAATAGGGACAGACGGGGGCATTCGTATTGCGACGTTAGAGGTGAAATTCTTGGATCATCGCAAGACGGACTAAAGCGAAAGCATTTGCCAAGAATGTTTTCTCTGATCAACAATGAAAGTTAGAGGTTCGAAGGCGATCAGATACCTGAAGATCTTCAAGACAATTGGCGTGAAGTGGAGGAAGGGGAGGCTCATATGTAGTATTATATGAAACAGCGAATAAAAGTGAAGATAGGAGAAGAAATGTCAGAGGGAAGAGAAATTGGAAGGGGGTGAAGTACGGATGTCTTCTACCTGGAAGACCTAATGGGGAACTGCTTCAGCAATACAGGAGGCGTAAACATGTGAGGAAGAAGAATAAAGTGCATAAGATTTGCTGATGATATGACTTTGCTAGCAGAAGATGCAATGACACTGAGGAACATGCTGATGGAGCTAAATGATAAGTGCGAGGATTATGGGACGAAGATAAATATAAATAAGACGAAAGCTATGATTACAGGAAGGAAACCAAGGTAGATAAAACACAAAGATTAAAGACGAGGCCATTGAGCAAGTGGAGAGCTTCAAATACTTGGGTTGTACTATCAGTAGTGACATGAACTGCGGTCAAGAAGTAAAGCATAGGATAGCAATGGCAAAAGAAGCTTTCAACAAGAAGACAAGCATTTTCTGCAACCTTTGGCAAAAGAATTACGGAAGAGGCTAGTGAAGTGCTTTGTGTGGAGTGCAGCATCGTATGGTGCAGAGACTTGGACATTACGACGGAACGAGGAAAAGCGACTGGAAGCTTTTGAGATGTGGATATGGAGAAGAATGGAACGTATGAAATGGACAGACAAAGTAAGAAATAAAGATGTGCTAGACAGAGTGGGTGAAAGAAGAACAATACTGGAACTCATAAAGAAGAGGAAAAGAAATTGGATTGGCCACTGGCTAAGAAGAAACTGCCTGCTGAAGGATGCGGCGAGAGAAGGAAGGGGCAACGGGAAAGAAAGGGAGAGGCAGGAACAAAGACAGCAGAGGAGAAACGACAAGAGAGGAAAAAGAAAGGGGGGGGAGGCAGAGACAAAAAGGAAAGCGGAGGGAAGGAAAGAGGGGAGAATGCTGAGTTTGCAGTGAAAGACCTGCTCTTGAGCAGAACACTATAAATGAATATGGCTTTCTTACTCCCTGAACGTATTACACATTTGTATAGTATCTCTCTCTCACACTCTCTCTCTCTCTCTCTCTCTCTCCATCTCCCTCTCTCTCCCTCTCTGTCTCTGTCTATCTCTACATCTCTCTATCTCTCTCTGCCTCCCTCTCAGTCTGTCTCTCTCTATATTTCTCTATCTATATCTCTCTCCCTATCTATAATATTATGATATATTTCTCTATCTCTATCTCTTTCTAACATTATATCTCTCTATGTCTTTCTCTATCTCTCTATATATTTATCTATCTCTCTCTATCTGTCTCTCTATTTATCTCTATATCTCTATCTCTCTCCCTATCTCTATCTATCTCTCTATCTCCCTCTATCTCTATCTCTCCCTCTCCCTCTCCCTCTCCCTTTATCTCTCCCTCTATCTCTCCCCCTCTCTCTCTCTCTCTCTCTCTCTCTCTCTCTCTCTCTCTCTCTTCATGTTCCGCATAGTAACGTAGCTAATCTGTTGCGTTTGTTTTGGTGTATAATCCGCTAGTCCTTGTCATCAATGTTCAGCCGAATAAATCGGAAGTTAACGATATCGTAATTACTTTGAATCCATCTTTTAAAACTGTTCCTGCATTTTTAATTTATTTGGAGCTTTCCAATTGAATGAACTAAATACAATTTTAATGTTAGTTCTTTGTTATTATTTTTTTTAGATGGTGCTTAACCTGCATACCCACTACAAATAAATGTATGCCAACTAAAACTACGCATCTCAAACTACTGTACTATGTCATATAAATAAATATTTTATTTACCTTATGTTTAGGCGAGTTTGATCGGTGGATCTTCCATTCTTTGCCACCATGTCTTAATCTCGATTATATGTACGATGGAAACAACATTTTTATTTGTCGCATATGTTTACGGTCGAATTTTGGAAAATTAAAAGAGAATTTAAAGATTTTCGCGATATGTAAATTATTCCTTACAAGTAACGAAATTAACTGATTTTAGCATACAAAATATTAAAATATAGTCACATAGCCTATTAGAAAATTGCAATCGTGACTTATTCATACTTTTGAACTTGATATAACTGTATAAATATAAGTTTCTGTTAACTAGAAAAATTCCGAACCTCTTACCATGTGGTACTGTAGCTCGTCCGGTAATGCAACAATCTTCCTTCATTGCTTAGTTCTACAACTGTAAATATAAGCTGTTGGACTTCTCAACAACTTTCAACGACAAACATGAAGACTGAACACAGGAACAGATTAAAGAACTACAAACAACTCCCTCTACTCGTTGCTACAGTTATCAGAGATATAAACCATGTAACATTTAAAAACTATTTACAGTTTCATCCAAATCCAATAACCTACAGAACATATTAAACCTATGTTTATAGCAAACTCAATATAACAGACAAAACACACCCCAAATATGATACAGCCAAAGTTATTAGAAAAATCAATAATAATAATAATAATAATAATAATAATAATAATAATAATATACCGTCATTAAAATAAGAAGATAAACAAAACTTTAAAAAAACTCAAAAATCTTAATGATACGCTCAAAACCGAAAACATAATTCATAGGCTTACTAAAGCCGATAAAGATAACGCTATAGTATTAATAGATAAAGAAGAATATATAAACAAAATAAAGTTATTTATACAAGAAAAAAAATTTTGAAAAATTAATAAAGACCCCACAAACAAATTTCAAAGGGAGATAAAGGATGTCTTAAAAAACCTATCGTTGTCATAAAACGATACCAAACAGACAATAAAGACGACCACAAAATAAACAGAATTATCAACTATAAATAGACTAATAATAATCCTACAGCACAAACCTTGAAAGTTCTGCCAAAAATACATAAACAACAGATACCTATAAGACCAATTATCAACTGTAAAAATGCACCAAACTCTAAATTGTCCAAATTTTTGCCCAAAAATTAAAAGATGAAATAATTACTACAAAATAAGTACACTGCACTATGCAAGCGTGTTTTTTTTGTCTATGTTGCCATGACTTAGTTGTTGTTGGTTGCTTTGATTTGTGCCTCCTTCCCGTTTCCTGTCTTTCTGAATATACCCCTTCCCCCACCCTCTCTGCGCGCCTGTCTTGCGCGAGAGGGGTGTTTAGCATCACGAGAAGTTAAGCAGTCTTCACCAGGCCATTGAATCATTATAGGGAGATTTGGACGTAATTTTTGAAATTTATTTTTCCCACGTAGTACCGTGGTCATCTTAAGACTGAGTCACCGTCGCTATTTTTTCGATTGTTGACGTATGACGTACAAATAAATCGAGTTGTAAAATCAAATTAAATTTAAATAAATTAACGGTGGAATTATTATGTACTGTACGAACAGAAGTTTGAGGTTGAATATAACATAATATTTATGCATGGAAGTTAATTGTTAAATTAATTAATTATCTACAATCCGAAAAATAAAGTGGAAGCTGGAAAATACAGCTAATGGAAGGTAGCTGAATGATTACATGTGGTATCATTTTTCTAAAAAAATGTTACTTCTGAAAAGAGTGTTTTCAAATAATAGGCCTAACTGTGAATTATGTAAATTGGCATGCCGTATATTTTGTTTGCATCATGGCATTAGAATATCCCTTTAAAAAAACTTGTTTATAGGCCTACCTCATTCATTTTTATTACTTAGCCTGTAATATGTGTACTTGTTCATCATTAATTCTTTCACAGAATAAATGAGGCTGTAAAGATCAAATCCTATATGTGTATTTTCGTATGACAGTGATTGGGAAGTCTACACATGTGTAAAATTTTAGGTAGGCCCTAAGTAAATTTGAGGTATTCGGAGTGGATCTAATGCTGCTACCTTCATTTTACTAACTTTGAAGTTTCATTATTTTTGTTTGGTGTTTCTTATTAGATTAAGTTATGAAAGTGAGATAGCATTATTCAGAACACCCGTAAATCTAAAAATTAATCTTGAAAGATAACCGAAATTTAGGGACAAAGTTTCCATTATGTGACAAAAAATGAAAAAAACTTATGTTTACCTTTCCTAATAATTTTTAAGTCCTGCAGAATAATAGCGTACATGTGCAAACATTATTAAAAAGTTTATAGAGTTGTATTGCTAGATGGAACCACTTAGATGTGAAATCGATATGACCAACCTTTGCTATAAATTCCCCTTCCTAACCTAACTAAACAATTTACGTGCATATTATTTAATTAAGTGTTCACTAACTTTTTAGCATCGGAACCTAACAAAATGAAATGAGTGAACATCCATTTTTTTAAAGTATATTTTTGAATGTTGGTTTTATTCCAATTTCACAGATATATCCACCATTTAGTAGAAGTTCATTTAAGCGTTCGTGTATATGCACAACAAATCTACATAACTTCGAAGAAGTCATTGCATACATAGATGAATATTTAATAATTGTAAAAAAAAAGTTATAAGTAATGTTGCAAATGTTTAAAATATTATGAAATGTTAGTAAAGCAGAAGAAGTACGTAGAGCAACAGTATTAAAAGAATATACTATGGAAACTGAAGGGTTAGGTATCTATAAGTTGAGTCAAAAAGTTCCAAGTCTAAGTAGATCCATACACATGTGCCAATAGATAAAAACGGATATAATTTCGAATCATACAAACTGCCAACATACACAGCATATTAGAATGCTCGTTGCCAACCAGAGGAGAAACATTCCAATATTGAAGACTTAAACTTAAAAAAGAAAGTAAATAAACACTGAATGATAATAATGAAGACAGTGTAATCATTATTATTATTAGTTTATTTATGGTATTAGTATTCTGTTCTTTTAAGTCGAGTATTTTCAGATATTGTAATTTCAATTTCAATGCAAGTTTGACTGCTTGTGAAATATTACAAAAAAAACTTAAAAATATGTAAGTGTATACATGTACATAACACATATACAATGGTTCAGGATCTTATTGTGTGAAGTCCATCTTTTACAATTCCTGTTGTGAATGTTACATTTCCATAGCCATTTGATAATAAATCAAGAATTCAATATTTTGATTAGTAACATATTTGGAAAATTGGAGTATGAAATTCTTTTTTTTTTTTTTTCAGTGCACATAGATATGGGACATTGACATAACTAGAATTCTAAATAAAACACTTACTTAGAATAGTATGATCCTAGATCGTCAATATATATAAGAGTTGGAATACCTTCATTGTGAAGGACATTGACAAATATTATATATACAGTGAGTTTCACTCGACTTGCGTCCACTAGCATAGACACTGCGTGGACAGCGTGAGTTGATGACTCAATGCTTGCAGTCACTTTTTCCACTATCGGCCGCAGGTGAAGTGAAACTCACTGTATATGTAAATATATATACATATATGTATATTTTTTCAGGCACTACAGTAGGTGTAAAGAAGTTGCACTTCAAGAATATCAAGTGTATTGCAAGAACATACCAGTACATTATAGACTATGCAGAAAAGTGGTTGTGCGTTATTAAAAACACACTTTTAATTGAACTATTATAGGAATATTTTAAATTACAAATTTTAAAATTATGTTAATATTGTGTCATGTAATTTGAATTCATCCTTCTTACTTCTACCTCATTGAAGAACTTTCTATGTATTTTATAACATTTATTTAACATGTGCAAAAAATCTTAATATGAAGTGTTAGTAATTACTTAGAGAACAAAACTGTTCCGTCAATTGAGTGTCAATTTTTAACAACAATAATTTGGCCTAACATTCAACTATTCAGCGATTTCCTGGTAGTAATGAAGGTAGGCATTTGTGTGTAAGCCTAGAATGTCAAACAATTTGGATTCTTTCTCGCAGGTGGATATTGGGCCAGCAGCTAGCTGGTAGGCCAAGGGTATCTCAGCTTGTTGCACCTTGGAGAATATACATATGATTTCTTCTCTAATGAACTATTAGATTTTCTAAATGTAAAGGTAGGTGATCCCATTATAGGGCTTGGGGTAATAGGGAGCTAGTAAATAAATGTGAAATAGTTTTCTTATAAAATTACATCTAAAATAATTAGGTTTATTGTTGAAATATTAAATCTTTAACTATGTATGTGACTTAGTTCCATAGAGAAAATTCTGTTCATCTTGAATAAGGACATCCTGCAGTAACTATAAAATGTTATATTTTTTAAATATAAATTTTAATACAAGGCAATAAATGAATCATGTTATTCATTTTTAAAAGCAAACAACTAAT
>JASPKZ010009651.1:152500-164394 GCA_030220185.1 Diploptera punctata | reverse complement strand
TATATTTAAACAAGATGTAATAAGAAAAGTGAAGTCACATAGACTACGAGAGGTATGTCATGTGGCATGATGGGGAATCGAAGAGATGCGTGGAGGCTTTTGTAAGAAAATCAGAGCGAAAGCGCCTATTAATAGGCAAAGAATTAGTTCGGAGAATAATACTGACCATGATTTGAGGGAGGTGAACTTTTACAGGGGATGTCTGGAAAACATTAGTTCATTGTTTGTTATATGGAGAACTTACGTCCGCGCGGTCATGAAACGCCGGGTTCAATGTTGCCAGTGAGTTAGTTAGATAGCAGATCATTTATGATCTTTTAAAGAATATCCAACTAAGACTCTCAGGAGACGCATCTCGGAAGTATCAATTTCTTCTTTATCAATTTTTTTATGATGGTCCTATCTTATAATTCCTGTAGCTGATTGTTTTGACAGTCTCTTTATTTAACCCTTAATTTGGCGAAACAATAATTTCTTGTGCCAGTTATTTAAATATTTCGTACCGCAATGAAAACAAAATCATGTAAAACAGTAAGTTATTATTGTACATTATTGTGTACTTTGATACAAATTTAAGTAACTTCTAAACATTTGTTTTTCTATTGTTTTATGAATATGTAAATAAATTAAACCATAGTATATTACGATGCGAGGTTGGAAAGTGGTTTTTTACAGAAGCGAGGAAAATGTTTAAAAACCGAGCGATAGCAAGGTTTTTAATTTCCGAGATTCTGTAAAACACTTCAAAAACGTGCGTTGTACATTATTTTTTGCGCGATGTTGTTTTCAAAATAATAAGTAATAATAAACAATAACATCTTCGTTGAAATATTTGAGTTTATTATAAAAATTGACTAACATTAAGAGTTTGAGCAATGTTTATTAGTTGAAATTACAGGAGGGCTGAGACCAATAGTTATAAAATGGCGGCAAGAACGTATTTATTGTTTGATATTGTTTCAAATAAAGTTCAATTAATTTAAAATGCAGTGATTTGTTTCGTATAATGTAGGCTATATTAATACTACCTTTTAGATATGTTTTGTATAAAACATACATTATATGTAGTATACATAGAGGGCAGTGGTTTTACTTCCCACACGAGGGTTTTTAATATGTAATATTATGGTATAGTTATTTTATTACAGTATAGTTATTCAGGATGGCAACCTCGTAATTTAGGAAGTTGAAATTTCAATCATGGTCGCCATTGCTGTTAGTACGACAAAACGCACTATCGCGCAAAAAATATGTTATACGATCCATTACCAATTTAAGGATTAAATAAAAAGTCAGAGAATTGATTTAATTTGCTCTTCATTGTTAAAGCGTCGTAGGTTTAATCACTAAAGTATTGTTAATATTTATAAACATGTATGCCGTATTACATTTACATAAAATTAGTTTACATATGTTTTAATGCCGCTCATTATCCTTAACAACTCAGGTCATAAATGCCATTACTAATATATGGGTGGGAAAGTATCGAAAAATTTTGCACAGAAGCATCTTATTTCAGGCTTGATATTCTTCACATGTAGCTTTTTTGAACCCGCGAACCTCGAAACCAATGGCGAGCATGCTAACCCCTACAGGATCGACCATAGTATTATTATTAATAGGCCTATATTATTATTGTTATTGTTCGGTGGATCCAGATTCGCAATTGGTTAGATACTAGCCCTCCACCTCTCGGTACGTAGTTAGCGCCTCGTTCACTGCATAAGGGGTCGTTGTGGTCGAATCGGAGTTAGGCCAAGTTTTTCTCGGAGTTTCTCCCATTTCCCGTGCCTAAAATGTCATTCCACCATTCTACATAATCACGTCATTTATTTATTTTCATCTGTTCCTGTGGTGGGCATGGAAACTCATTGTAGGAAAGTCATTGGGAAAGCGCTCAGTCAGTTGGCCAAGAATGAGGTGGGAGAATAACATTAATATTGATTTTGGGAAGTTTCCCAAGAAAATGCAAGAATTCCTCGAAAAAGAAAGGACGGCCAAAATATATAATACGCGACGAGCGCTGCTACGCCTAAATAAATTATAATTAATGTGCTTTTATGTTTAGTTGAATAAGTATGAGGAAAAATAATTGTAAATTTATATTTTTACCCAGCGTTGCCCGGGAATTTACTTATCCCGATATTCTTGACATAAATGAGCTGAATTACGAAAATTAATTTGTTTTATGTTTAGTTAGTAAGAGGAAAAATTTATATCGTAATTATTTTTAGATACCCCATGCTGTATACGTCCACCGCTGTGGTCTCGAGGTAGCGTGCTGCCTTGTCACGCAGCGGGCCCGGGTTCGATCCCCGTCGGGGTAGTTTTTCTGGGTGAGGATTTTATCGGGGTTTTTCCTCACCTGTAAGACAAAATGCTATGGTTGCAGTGAAAGACCTGCCCTCGGGCAGAATTACTATGGATGGATGGATGTTGTATACCCGGCGTTATTCGGGAATCTACTCATCCCGATCGTCTTGGCATAAATGAGCTGAAAGACAAAAATGAATGTACTTCTTATGATTAGTTGAATAAGTAAAATGAAAAATAAATCGTAAAATGTATATCGTAATTATTTTAATATTCCCCGTGCTGATTACCCGGTTTTGCCCGGGAATCTACTTATCTCGATCTTCTCGGCATAAATGAGCTGAAAGACAAAATTCGTTGTTGTGAGTTATCCGTAAAAGAATACCCGCCATATGCTGCTATGCTTGCATAGGAATATACGTACTTGTCTCGATCTTCTTGGCATCAATGAAAGACAAAAATGGTTATTGTGAGTTATCCGTAAGAGATAAAAATATGCTGTCGCGGACATTTTTTTTGTAGCTTTTCGAGATATGCAATTTTGTGTACATTAATTTTTTGTATTTGTTGTGGTTTAGACAGCGTAAGCCATTTAAGCGTCCAAATAGTTACTTTTTTCACGTTTTCCACTACAAAGAGCGATTTTTAAGGGTGTAGGAGTTGAGTTATCACACAACTCTCTTATAGCCTATGTTCATCCCGGGAATTTCCTAAACATTTTTCAAAAAGCCCCATCATAATCGTATCAACGGTATGACCGCGCATAAATTACGGACAAACAAACAAACAAACAAACATTCATTTTTATATATTAGATTTATGGTTTTTTTAAGCAGTACGAGGCGGGAAGCATTCGAGTATGGAGTTTGGAACGACAGAGTTAATGAATAGAATGAGAGCAGATTAATTGGGCGCATGAGAAATATTATCAGTAATGCTAAATAAATATATAATAATGTCCACAATTCGGATCAAACCTAGAGTCGGGTCGAGGGATGAGATGAAGCCTCTTTCTCTAGGGGTTTGTGAATGACAAGGGTGCCAGCTGACCTCTCTTCACAGGGGCGGATGAACTAAAGTAAACGAAATGGTTGAGATGAGCATGAGGAAAAGGTGGAAAGAAATTTGTGGCAGGGGAAAACGGGAGAAACCCCGTGAAAAACCTGCCCAAGCTCCGTTTCGTCCACTCATATGGAGTGACCGATACTTGATCTCGAGACCCCAGCGCGTAAGAGGCGAGCGTTTCTGCTTGCGCCACGGATCCGCCTGCTAAGTAGGTATATAAATAATTATTACTAAAACATCCTGGAAACCTGAGGGAAGACGAGGCAGAGGAAGACCTAAAACCTCCTGCAGTCAGGAAATATATTTATACATGGAGGAGAAACATGTACAACCAGGAGATTGGATGGACCGACAAAACTGGCTATTAGGAATCGGACGATGTCAAATATATTAACCAACCATTGTTCTGTCTATCTATGAAAGTATTTATTAATTTTGAAATGAAATGTACTATTTATTTAAACTATATCATACATTTTTATGAGTAATACAATTTCTCGATACTTTTAGACCTCACACTATTATAAATTACCTTTTATATTTAAGAAGGGCTTAAGATTATATTGAATTTGAATGATCAGTTTGCTGGAAATAATTTCGAAATTTGATAATTTATATTACACTGGTCAACATGATTTTTGTCTCATGAGTACCAATAGTAGTACTTAATGCATTTTATCGTGTTTTCAAATATGTATTCGGAATTTCTCCATCACCTACAGTTTTTTTTAATTTCAATTTCAATTAATGATTTAAATAATTATTTTAATAAATGTTTTTTCATCAATTTGTCCGTTGTAAAATAAAACCAAATGAGCTAACTTAAATGGTTTCAGCTATGAAGAAGACATATCAAGGCAAATGGAATCCTAATATTCTGGCCGATTATTGTTGCACCATCAAGAGGGATGCTCCACAGGCGAAATATGGCAGAAAATCGTCATTTCTTACTTTCAAGGTGAGTCCGAATGTTCGAATATTGTGTAGTTACGAATGTAGAAAATATTAAAGTGTTTGGAATTATAAAAAATCTGTCTCTCGGAAACCTTGCGTGATGGAGAAAAACAGATATCATATTTGAATTGAGGAGAAAAATTACTATCAGAATCACATATTTTTCTTTTTGTGAAAAAAGTTTTTTTTTTGTTGCTCAGTGTTATTAAAAACTGCATGGTAAGTATAGAAGGTGCGTTCGTTGTTAGTTTCTGTAAGACCTACTTAATGACGTAAGCATAATATCTCGTCATAATCTCGATATATACGATACTACCTTAGTTTCGAGCTCGTGTCATGGCGTCCATCAAGCAGGTATAACGTGCGATGCTACAAACTTAAAAACATACGCGTGTGAACAATTGTAAACGCATTTTTATTATTGTGTGTGTCAGTTAAAATATAGTGATTTTATTTTTGGTGAAAGATGTAAGTGATGTAAAGTGATACGAAGAGATGGACGATATGCAGTATGGGAGAAAAACTTTTGTTTGGTTAGACACAAGGTGAGTTGCACATGTATCAAGACATGCTTTCCCACAGTCCTGTTGCTACTCAGAGCGAGTTTATGCGATAATATTATCTACACAATATATTCTTATCCACTGTAAGTAACAATCATTTGATAATTATAAAGAAAACGATAAATGTCCAACTTATAAGAGTTGTAATTTTTCAAACTTCTCCAATATGAAATTTTAACTCATAAGCATGAGAACAAGCTATTTTAAAACGAGCAGAATCTGATACAATATTAATAACCTATCCTTGACAAATAAGACAAATATAAGGCTAGAAGGGTTATTTTTGTTAGTTTTTAAGTTTAGGTCTGATATGTGTAAAGTTATAACTAGCCTACTATATTACCATTCATGTTTAACTTGAAATATTAATTTTCGGTTAATTTATATTAGGAAACCTAAGCGTTCAACTGAATTTGCAATAATAACAATAATAACTCACTTAAACCTAAAATTATACTCAGATTTCTTCTTAATAACCAAGATTATATATACATTTTGCTGGTTGAGTGGAAGAGAGGGCCTTATGGCCTTAACTCTGCCAGAATAATTAAAGTATTATTATTATTATTATTATTATTATTATTATTATTATTATTATTATTATTATTATTATTATTATTATTAAAAGCCATGTGGTCTTCTCTTCCACTAACGAGGTCTAACTCATGTTACATTCAAATACAAAAATCACAATAATATTGGCTACTAAACGATAATGAAGTAAAATTGAAAAAGAATAGAAGTAAGATGTAATAATATAAAAAAAGTTAATGATAATTAAAATTTTAAAAATCTAATAGAAGAGCATATACACAATGGAAGAATAGCTCGAATTCACTGTACATAAAAAAAAGGGAAAATAAACTGTAATGAATTAATCTATACCTTATCTGTAATTCTTAGAGTACAATTATTGATAAATCTTAATACTATTTATATTAAAATAATTAATTAAATTGGAGTTATATTAAGATAGATATTATTTACAGCAATATACATAAGCTGGTTATTTACCAGATGCCTGTATATCGGAATTTAAAAAAATTAGAAAAAGTAACTTACCTTAACTTCAAATGTTCCATTCTATGAAGCAAAGGTATTAAGTAGGCCACGTTTCGGTTACGTTTTATATATAGGCCTACAAAATTAGTTAGATCAAGAATCTGTATTTATTCTTCTTTAAGCAATAAAAGCTATTATAGTAAGTTAACAAAACATAAAATTGGGATTACTATATGATGAGCAAACAGAATAACCAAGATTTCCAGGTTGTGCGGTAGATTATCATAAGTCATGCCACGAGTGATCTCCAAATTATCGATAAATTCACGACTCACGAAGTGAGGAGTAAATTTATATAGAGAATTTGGAAATCAAGAGTGGCATTTTGTTAGGACTATTTAATGAATAAAATTAAGTTGTTTACTCACAAATCATTATTCAACTATAGTTATTTTAAAATATTTATATACTTAATATAAACGGCGATGTTTGAAAACAAATAAGAAACGATTGGTACGCTTCATTTGCTTCTTTTGTTCATCACTGCAACCAGATCATATTATTTATTGCCAAAGGATCGCAATATTGTAAGAATGCACCCTAGTGGAGAAATTTATAACCAACATTATAGGTATTAACAAGCGAATGATGACAAATCAAGAGCTTCAGAACATTTGAATACTAGTACTACTTATAGGTATTAATTAATTTATGATGTCCTATGATTAAATATGACAATCATATTTTTCTGCAACGCTATTTCCTGGAAAATAATTCGTTTACGAAAGTGCAAACAGTGGTTTCTTTTTTTGTGGTATAATCAATTGCTACAAATGTTTTTATATTATCTGCCGCATGCACCATCAGCTGACGTTTGTGCACTATATACACAATCTGGTAGCCGTATTTCTTATGGGGCCAGTCACTGCAAAATAATGCTATGACCTATTCAGAATGTTACAAAAATAATGCTATGACCTATTCAGAATGTCACAAAGGAGGTGCTCTCTTTAATATGATAAACTTTAGTTGATAAATTCAAGGCGAAACACGACTGTGATTGGTTCTAAATAAAAAAATCATTGAAATGTGATTGATCATTGACTTCCATTTGGGGCATGAGTTAAATAGTAATTTTAAACTTATAAGCCAATCTGGTATACACTAAATTGACATTTTTCATTTAACGAAATAAATATTAGTATAGGTGGACTCAAATCATAGATTAGCCTGTAAAATAATTAATATTTCCATCAGACATCCTAATAAGTCACCATTACGCCAAATTATCTTGACTTAAATGTATTAAATCAGGTTATGAAACGTCTGAAAATTAACGTTATATTAATCTACGTACCGTAACCTTGAACAATAGTTCACCATTAATTTATATTTTACTTACATTATTCTTTAAAGACATTATTAAATGTTTATTCTGCCTTGTTTCTACTCCCATATACGTTTTAGACTAATACTAAAGGTAAGCAATATTAGAATTACCTGAGGAAGAAAAGCAACAAAACATTTTCTTATTAGTAACTTAGTACATTTATATTTTAAAGACGTCAACAAGTCTCCCACTCTCAAAACACTGTTTATGTTCAAATTTAAAATGAAAAGCCAAACCAGAATACGCTTTCTACCATTTCATATATTGTAGTTCTGCATAGTTAATTAACATGGCCAACTCTTGAAACAGTAATGAGGAAATGTTAATACTAAAATGTATTAATAATAATTCATTCATAGTGTTCTGCTCAAGAGCAGGTCTTTCACTGCAAACTCAGCATTCTCCACTCTTTCCTTGACTCAGCTTTCCTTTTTGTATCTCCATACAAACCATTTATTTTAATATTGTCTATCATCTGATGTCTTTTTCTGCCTCTAACTTTCTTTCCGTTGACCATTCCTTCTAGAGCATCCTTCAGCAGGCAGTTTCTTCTTAGCCAGTGGCCAATCCAATTTCTTTTCCTCTTCTTTATGAGTTCCAGCATTGTTCTTCTTTCACCCACTCTGTCTAGCACATCTTCATTTCTTACTTTGTCTGTCCATTTTATACGTTTCATTCTTCTCCATATCCACATCTCAAAAGCTTCCAGTCGCTTTTCCTCATTCCGTCGTAATGTCCACGTCTCCGCACCATATAATGCTACACTCCACACAAAGCACTTCACTAGCCTCTTTCTTATTTATCTTCCCAAAGGTCCGCAGAAAATGCTTCTCTTCTTGTTGAAAGCTTCTTTTGCCATTGCTATCTTCTGCTTTACTTCTTGACCGCAGTTCATGTTACTATTGATAGTACAACCCAAGTATTTGAAGCTCTCCACTTGCTCAATGACCTCATCTTTAATCTTCATGTTTATCTTCCTTTGTTTCTTTCCTATAATCATGGCCTTCGTCTTATTTACATTTATCTTCATCCCATAATCCTCGCACTTGTCATTCAACTCCATCAGCATGTTCTTCAATGTTATTGCATCTTCTGCTAGCAAAGCCATATCATCAGCAAATCTTATGCACTTGATTCTTCTTCCTCCCATGTTTACGCCTCCCGTATTACTGAAGCAGTTCTTCATTAGGTCTTCATCGGCTAAGAACAAGAAAGCAGCGGGTCCCGACGGCATCTATGCTGAACATCTAAAAGACTCCTTGTACCTAATGGAAGACGTATGGCACAACTTATACAACAAATGTATAAACATAGGAAAAATCCCAGAAGCCTGGAGAACATCAGTAATAAAGATCATGCATAAAGGGAAAGGAGACACCAACAACCCAGACTCGTACCGCGGCATAGCTCTTGAAAACTCTGCGTTCAAAATTTTCTCGAAACTCTTAACAACCAGAATCACGAACATAGCGGATAGACACATTCCGGAATGCCAATTTGGCTTCAGAAAGGGCAGAGGCACATTACAAGCGGTGAACTACCTCATAGACTCGATTGAAGACACATTAAGACATAATGGAAAGAAGTATTTCGCAGTGTTCATTGATTACAGAAAGCGTTCGACCTCATCAACAGAGAAGTACTCCTTCAAAAACTCAGGCGGATATTAGAGGACTCGAGCCCATTAACAACGATTGTGACAAGCATCCTGGATCACAACTATGTTCAACTGTACGACGAGGTCGCACTATCAAAGAAAATAAAGCAAACAAATGGGGTACTGCAAGGGAACCCCATCAGCCCACTGCTCTTCAACATCATGACAGCTGATATTGTGGATGTCACCAAAGATAGTGCGACATCGATCATAATGTACGCTGATGACATGGTATTGGGATCATCAAACAAAGATGAACTACAATGCACATTAAATAGACTTGAAAAATGGGCAAATGAAAACTGCCTGCAAATAAACCATGAGAAAACTAAACAGATGACCTTCAGAAAAGGAGGAAAACCTACTGAAAATGACAGGCTAATGCTCCTTGGTGAGCCACTAGACGTTGTATCGCAATTCACCTACCTAGGCATCACCCTACAAACAACCATTAAATCCTACAGAATACATGTGCAACAGAAGGTTTCAGCTGCAATAAGAGCGATATACTGCATAAAAAATCTCCACCAGTTATCAACAGAAACAGCTATGACGCTCTTCAAGACAGTCATAACTCCCATAACAACATATGGAATTAACATAATATGGGACAAACTCACAAACAGAGACTTGACACAAATAGAAACAGTAAAAGCACGCTTCATGAAAAGAGTTCTGGGAGTTGGAAAAACAGCACCTTCAAGAATGACGTACGTCTTAATGAAAGAAACCTTCTTCATTGAAGACATTAGACGGCAGCTATTCCTACCGAACACCTGCGCATATGAGACAACAATGCAAGGACTACAGGAGAAGAGGAATAACATCTGCAGCGAATTCTACACAACAGAGGCTATGTGTACGAGAGAGTGGACACGACCAAACTACGAGATGAGGCACATCCTAACACGGTATGCAATCCATGGCTTTCATCACAAGGTTTGCAGCATAAAGCGATTCCACGAGCAAACCAAGAATGCATATGCGAACTGTGTAACAATCCATGTGAACGATATCACGTCGAAAAGTGTGCGGAAAGACAATTATCATTTAACAAGTTTTGCTTAGACTAAATTTACTAACAATTTGCACATTTGTGCGCATTTACTTTCATTCATTAGGTCTTCCAGGTAGATGTTGAAAAGGGTAGGTGATAGAGGACATCCTTGCCTCACCCCTCTTCCAATTTCTCTTCCCTCTGACATTTCTTCTCCTATCTTCACTTTTATTCGCTGTTTCATATAAAGACTACTTATGAGCCTCCTCTCCTTCCTGTTCACGCCAATTTTCTTCAAGATCTTCAGGAGTTTATTCCAATTTACTCTGTCAAAGGCCTTTTCCAGGTCAACAAATACTGCATAAACGTCTTTATCTTTTTCTATATATCTTTCTCCTATTGTTCGTATCAATCCAATTGCATCTCTTGTACCCTTTCCCTTCCTGAAGCCAAACTGTTCTTCTTCCATTTCGCTTTCCATCGTAGAACGTAAACGTCGATTTAGTGTTCGCAGGAGAATCTTTGCAGAGTGTGATATCAAGCTGATAGTCCTGAACTCCTTACATTTCTTTGCATTGTTTTTCTTCGGTATTGGTATTAACACTGTCTCAGTCAATTCTTCGGGCCATTCACCTTCTTTATATATATTGTTGCATAAACGCGAAATTTCCTCCTTTCCTTCACACAAGCATTTAACTAATTCAATGGGGATTCCATCTACCCCTATTGCTTTCCATTTTTCATTTCCTTAATTGCTAGTTCAACTTCTTCCTTCAGAATTGAAAATCCTTTTTCATCTTCTGATACGTCTTCTTCATTTTCTATGTCCAAGTTAGCCGGACGATTTCTTGTCTCATACAGCTCTTCTACATATTTTTCCCATGTATTCATAATTCTCTGTTTGTCTGTTATTTCTTCATTATTTTCGTCCTCAATCAGCCACATAGTTTTCCTGCTCTTCTTTCCATAGTCCAAGCCTTTAACTTCCTGGTACATTAAATCATATTTTCCTTTCCTCTCCAGATTCTCTAGTTCTTCACATTTCTGCTTCATCCATTCTTCCCTTGCCTTGTCAGTTTCTCTTCTAAGTTCGTTGTTTAGTTTCCTGTAGTTTCTTTTGGCTTCATCTGTATTGCTATTTTTCCATTTTCTTCTTCTTCCATCTTCTCCAACATTTTTTCTGTGACCCAAGGTTTCTTAATATTCTTGCTCTCCTTGTATCCTATTGTTTCCTCTGCCGCTATCTGTATAGAGGTTTTCAAATGACTCCAGTGTTCCTTTGTATTGCCATATGAGATTTCCATGGTAGAGGCTTTCTCCTGAAAATGTTGTTGGAATTTTCTCCTTTCCTTTTCAGTTTTGAGTTTCTCCAAGTCAAACTTCTTTGTTGCCTGTCTTCCTCTTATCTTTTTCAGGCAAATATCTACTTCGCCTATTAGTAGGACATGGTCTGAATTGATATCTGCTCCTGGTAGGGTCTTCGCATTTTTCAAGCAATTTCGGAATCTTTCCTGTATCAGTATGTAGTCGATTTGGTATCGTTTGTTATCCATAGGGCTTATCCATGTGTATCTTCTTCTTTTATGCTGTTGTAACATTGTATTTCCAATTATCATTGAATTCCTTTCACAGAAACTCACCAGTGATTCACCTCTCTCATTCCTTTTTCCTAATCCATATCTTCCAACTGTACTTCCATCCTGCCCTTCTCCAACTACAGCATTCCAGTCACCCATTAGGATAACACATGCCCCCTTCTTCTCTTTCTCAACAATCTTCTATCTTGTCATATCTTTCCTCCACTTCTTCATCTGCTAACCCACTATGGGGCATGTAAATTTGCACTATCACCAAGTCCACTTTTTCCCTTGTAACCTCACCATTATCATCCGATTATCCACATAACGCACTGATATCACTTTTTCTTTCACACGTGGTCCTAATACTACACCG